>WEKY01027059.1:41823-73363 GCA_013390045.1 Picathartes gymnocephalus | reverse complement strand
AGGGCACGTGGGGTTCCCTCTGACGGGTGGCCGTGACACGCGCGGCCCCCCCCTTCCCCCGCTCCCCGTGAAACCGCAGCGAGGGAAGCGGCGGCCGGCTGTGAGTCGCTGCCCGGGGCGGGGTGCGGGGCTGAGGGTGGCGCGGCCTCCGCTGGTCTTGGGCCGGCAGAGCGTCCGGGAGTGGGGGGCATGGACACTCCCACCGCCAGCGGGGGCTGGGGCGGCCGCGTGGGCCCGAGCCGGGGCGCGGAGGGGGCGGCACTGGCCCCGGCCCGGGGCGGGGGAGGAGGCGGTGGGCACCGGTGGCGTTGGGGCCGGACCCGGCGGAGCTCCGCTGTTCCCGCGGGCTGCGGCCGCGTGTGTGCGAGGGGCAGCGCCGGGGAGCGGAGGACACGCGTGTCCCAGGGTGCGGAGCGGGCGGACGGGGAGCCGGGAGCGGAGGACACGCGTGTCCCGGGGCACGGAGCGGCACCGCGGGCTCCGCTCCGCGCCCGCCCCGGCGGGGATAGCGCTGGGTCCCACGGGCCCGGCGGGATGTTCCACGGCAGGAGCTGCGTGGCAATGAGTAACAGAATCTCAGCGCTGCTGAGATGCGTGAGCTACAGGTAGAGTAGGCAACAGGTACTGTCCCGCTTGTTTTTTGTGTTGCCCATAGTTGTAAGGACACTCTGTTCCTTGAGACGCTGTTGCTATTCACTTTGGGTGCATACTATTGCACGCGTGATTACAAAATGCTTTATGTAAGTACAGTTTCATGCAAATAGATGAGCAGCATGGTAACAGTCAAGCTGACGCTTTACGTTTGCCTTTTCGTAATAGGGTAGGATAAGGGAGAGCGTTTCTCTGTGTAGCACAGGAGCTTAAAAAGGCCCCCAAGAGGTCGGTTTTAGGTACTTTGAAACTACAGTGCTTTCCAGTGAAAAAGTAACTTCGCTGAGACATTGCATTGATTCTGATCAAAGAAACAGAATCACTAAGTTGGAAAAGACCTCTAAGACCCTTAAGTCCAACCGTTTCATTGCTATGTCCAATCTAAATCTCTCTTGCAGTTTCAAACCATTACATCTCATCCTGTCACTATAGGCCCTGATAAGGAGTCTTTCTCCATCTTTCTTGTAAGCTGGCAGCTTTCTTTTCCAAATGCGAGACTCCTGAGATTTATTCTCTTAGACATCTGAGATTGAATAGCTATCACGAGTAAAGGGGGAAAAAGTGGAGATTTTGTAATGATTTTAGCGGTAAGAGTATCTGTCAAGTCAAAAGTGGAGTAAAAACCTGGTTGCTATGGTGAGAAACCCCTCCAGGTTGCCAGTATTGTTTCAGCCACAGTTTGATTGGTGTTGGGGAGAGTGCCCACATTGTTGCACTGTAACATCAAGTTCCTTCTTGCTTATGCGTGTCCGTGTTTGAGTGCTTTTGTGATCTTTCTGCTTGGCCTTTGTCTCTGAAACTTGCGTTATTTCTGCAAAGTGCGAAAGTTTCACTGGAGAACTGGACTGTGTCCTTGCTGCCTGCAAAGCTGGGTGTCAGGCTTGTGATGACGACACAGTCCTGAGGTGTGGAGTCCTGTGCAGGTTGCTTACCTCACTAGTAACACATAGAGGAAAAGAAATGGCCTTTGGCCTACAGTAGAAGGAAAAAAAAAAAAAAGTAATACCCTTCAGGTTATGGTGAGGTTTTGGCCATTTCAAGGTAGAAGGGCAACATTTTAGCTGAGTTTTGCAAATGTCAGATACTGTAGAGTGGAAGAGCATGGCCTGTCCTGGGAAGAAGTGGTTTGGCTTGATGTAGTTCAGAAGGCAAAGGCATGGAAAGCTGGTTTTTGACTTTTGTGCACTTCTTCAGATTTGGCAAGTTTTTTGGTTTCATTTATAATTCAAAGACTGCATGGTTTTGCTGGAATTTTTGTTTATTTGTCCGTTGGTAGGACTTGTTATAGACTTCCCATATTTGTTTTAGCAAACAAATTTGGTTTGTGAAAATCTAAGTTATCTTGATTTTTACAGTTTACTCTTATTGATATTGGATTTCCACAGAGAGGCATTAAAGAGCATATTCTTGGCATAATACCTTCTCCACTTTTCTTTCCTGCAGTCATAAGATTAAAGTATGTAATAACACAGTTTACTTGATAAACTAACTTGAGCCTTGCCCTGAATGATACATTCTTACAGTAATAACCTTTTTTAGTAAACTGAGATGTTGGTGGAGTTTAGTCTCAAAGTATGAGAATAGAGTGAAGTGGGGAAAGTGATTGGCAGTAGAGTTCTGGATGTTCTACTTCAGACATTTATTATGACCAGGAAGTGTTTGGCTTAGATACAGACTGATAAACAGTTTTCTTTTTCCTGGGTTCTTGCCACACCCTTATTTCTCTAACGTCTTTGCAGTATTACAATATGCTTTACTGCAGAAAGTCTTTTTTTTTTAGGCCTCAAAGGATAAGGAAATGAGCAAGTTACCATGGGATGAGGCATATTTGTTGTGGCTTAAAAGCAAGATTACCAGTAGCCAGTAGAACAAGTACATTATCACTAGTCTAGATCAACTGCAGTGTTTTCCATAGGGTTGCTATGGTTGGCCTATGTCAAAAGGAACGTCGTGTTCTTAGCAAGGCCTTGTGTAATAGCTGGCATGAGTGTCCTGTAGACACTGTATTATAACATTACCACATCATAATTACTAGATAATCAGGTGTTTCTGAAAAGGAATTTTTGTCTCCAGTTTTGATTGGCTGGCCTAGAATTCCTCTATGAGGATGGTGGATTATAGAGATTTTTAACTGGATTGTCTTACTGCATTCATACTTTCCACATTCAGTTTAAAGCTTGCATACCCCTGTACTGCAAGCTTTAAACTGCTTAAATATTCATTATGTTAACTTAGCTTGTCAAGCACTGAACAACAAAGGAGTAAATTAATAACTGTATTATTCTTTTTGATATTGTTATATTACTCAAAAGGGCTTTTGGTTATGGATGAGGTTGGATGCAGAAAGTGTTGGTCTTGGAAGTAATGCTGGTGCTGCTTTTGTCCTGTGTAAAAAGTTTCCTGCTTTAACTGCTGCCTTAAACTTAACCAGACTGGAACGTTGTTGGTTAGCAAAGAAGGGTTTTTTAAGTAGAACTGACTTTTAAAAAGTAGAACCAAAGCTCCATTGCCTTTGCTTGTAGAACTCTGCCTTCTGACACTTAGAGCTGTGCTTGTGAGGGGATGAGGGTGTTTCTTTTTAGTTATGGGCAACATCCTTCTTTCTGTGAAATATGTTAAAGGTGGGAAAAGAGAAGGTAGCAGTCAAAACCACCTTTCAGAGGACGATGGTTTTGCTGTGTTGCTGGGATTTCTTGCTGTCCAGGCAGCTTTAGTGCAATAGTGTAGCAGAGCAGAATGCAGCAGAGTCAGATATTGGAGTGCCTGCAGAGCGAGTAGCGAGCTTTGCAGTGACTTTTGGGCACGTTCTGGCCGTGCTGCAGGCAGCCAGCAGCCGTGTGTAGTAGGCAGGCACCGAACACATGGGACTCCACATGCTGGGTGCCCATGCTGGGATCTGATGCTCTGTAAGTGGCTTAGCCCATCGCCAGGCACGCCTGTGCAACCTGCTCCTGCTGTGCCTGCCAGCTCTGCTGGGACACTGAGCTCAGGCTCAGTGCCTCTGCTCTGCATTTCCAGCGTTACCTCCCGGTGTAGGTGGGGTCTTTGTCTGCATGCATCCACCAGTACAGAATCCTCTTACTTGCTCCTCTGTCCCTGTGGAGGAGCTGCCGAGGGACAGCAGCAATATACTGAATTTCATGCACAGGCAATGGTTCTGAAGTGCTCGTTTGCCCTGCTTATGCACATCTGTCAGGGAGGTTATGAGAATTTGTGTGTGTGAAAGTTTTTGTACAGATGTTCTCAGCTACTGGAGAACTGCTGGAATAGTGTGTGGTAGTCCTGGAGGAGCCTTGTGATTTTTCTGGTGGTTTTTGGTAGTCTGTTTAGCTAGCTTTGCTTGTAGAACGCAATCAGAAGTGAAGCTAAATTTACCTTCCTCAACATGTGTAATCATGGAATATGGTTTTCATTTTTCCTTCATTTTCTGCCAATAGGAAGGAAAATTTTATTGAGGATTCTGAAGGGGTAGTGACTCAATATGCTCATTAAATGAGTGGACTGAAATACACAGAAAGCATTTATTGGGACAAGAGGATGAGGAGGTTCTGCAGGTGGTGGGAGCAAGCTGCAGAAGTTCAGTACAAGCAGTACCAGTGTTGGTCCTGACAGGATGTGATGCTGGGAAAGAAACCTCATCTGTGTGCCAGAATGTCTGGGAAAGACTTTAGTTTTGCTTCCACCTGGTTTTGAGCATACCATGGTAATTCTTAATGCTTGATGTTTCTTATAGATAGAATAGTTAGAGATGGGCAGATATTTCCTTGTATAGATGGCTTTTGTTTTACGTAGAACTGACTTTTAAAAAGTAGAACCAAAGCTACATTGCCTTTCTAACATCCTGTCCTGAAACAGAGACAATTCACTGTTAAATAACACCTGCAATTATCTGTAATTGAAGCTTAGGGAGGCAAGATGAAGTGGTGAGGATGTGTAGTACTTGCCTTTTTTCTTGGTTTCACTTCCTATCCTCCTTATTCCTTGCAGCTTTTGTATCTTTTGTGCTTGACCTCATTACGTGTACTTTTCTGTTTCTGCTTAGTTTCTTTAATTGTACAGAGATATTCAGTGTATAAAGCACTTACTTGATTTCAATTGCATCTCTGCCATGGTTCTTCTGTGACTTGAGCTCTTCTTTCAGTACTAATCCATCCAACTCCTAGGACAAGTACACCTTGTTTGTTAGGTTGCTGTGCTTTTTGGAGTGGATTATTGATGCGATGGGGACAAGAATTTGTCACAGCGTCTTCCAGGAGGGGACTTGGATTCTGACGGAAATTTTGAACAGGGTGTGAAGCACAGCAATGTCTGAAGAGCAGCGTTAGCCTGGAACTACTGTAAATGGGGTGAAAGTCTGTCCTTCTTAAAGGAGAGGAGTAGTAGATACTCAAATATACTGCTTAATGGGGATGTCAACAAATACTAAAGTTGATGTACGGTATTGAGATACTTTAAAATCTAGTTTCACCTATAATAAAGGTGAAATATATGACTGCGTGGTAGGACGTGATAATTTTTCCCTCCTTTCTCTGACAATGCTTGGCAACTTCAAATGTATCATTTTTGTCATTTTTTTTCAAAAGGGGCAAGAGTTGACATGCAGATATTGGAGTTCTGACTATTGGTGTTGTGCTTAATTGTCTCTCCAGTTCCATTAGGGAAGAGAATAGCATTTTCTGCTTACACAGAAAATAAAGTGTTTTTTTAAATTCACACTGTATACAAGTAATTTTATGTACCTTAAGAAGGCACCTTTTTAAGACTGGAAACTGGAAGGAAGGATGTCTAGAAATTGGCATGGGGCATGTGAAGGAGATGGAGTTTAGTGTCTTTACAAGATGTATCAGCACAGGCTGGTTTTTTTTTCTTTTTTCATAGCAAATACCCAACTTCTTGGCAATTACACTTGGCTCTGGGCCAAGTCTCTTATTGAAGGTAAAGGAATAAATCTGAGAGAGTTTCCGTTTGCTCTTGGGGATGATCAGTTCAGATGAACAGGTGGTGGGTTTAACAGCACAAGGAATAATTACCTGAAAGGGTAAAATAAGCTTTATTTCTGGTCTGGCAGAAGTAAGAATTTGGAGGGGTTTCTTATGTTTATAAAGGGAACAGAATTGAGTGGGTAGTTATTCTGTGCATTGCTCAAGGAACCAATTAAGAAGTTAGGTTACCATAATAAGTACTTTTACCAGTGAAATTTCTTGCATTTCCTCTCATCTTGTATTTGTAGTCTTTATAATTGTTCTTCATCTGTGGGAGACATATTTTGCATGGTTGGATTTGTATTGCATTATGAAATGGACTTCATTTATCTTTCATAATTTTTTATATTGCTTATAACACTTGCTACTTTTTTTTTTTAATAGGAGTATATTGATGACACTTTCAGATTTGGAAAGATCATGATTAGTACATTAATTAAGGTGAGTGTTTTATGCTGTACCCAAGAAAGTGATTTGTGGTATCAATTCTTTCTTAATGAGTCTGAACTTGGGAGTGGTGGGAGGTGTCTCTGTCATTTTATTACTGCTCTTTTGTGTACTTTCTTTGAGATGTAATACCCAAAAATAGGGATCTTTACATTTTTGAAGACCTGTTGCACAAATCATGAAGTACTTGAAGGTGCTGTGGCTTTTCTAAATCATTATGAAACTGGAATTTAGTGCTGTGTCAGTATTTAAGTGCTGCATCTGCATTGTTTGCTGTGCAAACAGCACATAACAGCCTCCATTTTTTTGATTGAGCTTCAGGTGTTTAGGAACTTTCAATTATGAGGAAAATTTTGGGATCCAGAAAACCAAGTACCTACTGTTACTTAGATAATCAGGATGATAGCTCAGGAAGAAAAGGGAAAATACTGTGCTCCTAAATTTGAATTTTAAAAAGCAGGTTATAGCTTCCAACAGTATTTTTGGTCAGTTGTGCTCTGCTTTGAAAATGAAGAAAAATTGGTGGTTATTGGAGCAAACAAAGGAAACATAATTGAAGGAGAATGGTGGAGGAATGTAATCGGTGATGCAAATAAAATTTATAATGTGCTTTCATTAAATGTTATCTGATGATGTGACAGTATTGGCCCTAGACAGAAAAGAGCTGATCTGGACAGTACTATAATATTGCAATACAGATGGAATTCAGGATTAACACTACAATGTCTGTTTAGTCTAAATGACTGAGAAAAAAAACCCCAAACAAACCTGGTTTTCTCTGGCTGGAAAATGTGTTCTGAATAGGTTCTAAAAGCTGACATTTTCTTTTCAATGCTGCAGGTGTGACTTCAGTTCTCTGCAGAAAGTGAACCTGGTTCCACTTGGTTTGCATCCTGTATCACAGGTGTGTTCCTACAGCAGGGTTTTCACTCCTTTATAATATTTAAATCCTTCTGTGCTTAGAATAGATATAAATCAGTATAGGAGGAAATGAGGAAATGTCACAAGTTCTGTCTTCTTTGTAAACTGAACAAATCAGACTTCCTTCTGTGGAAAACACCTTACTGGAGATGCCATCTGTAGATGGACTCTTTTAGTGCTTTGGAACTTGGGCATACTCAATCTCCTGTACATTTCCTCTGAAAAATAATAGAAAACAAGTAGAATTTGCTGCCTCTAATTGTGTTCAGACTGTTGAAAAACAAGTCATTCAAATCAGGCATTTTGTTTCAGATAAAAATCCTTTTGGTGTAGATCCGTCTTACTTTTCATTCAATTGTAGAATGCTAAATTGTAGAATTGTTAGTAGTTTACAGGGACTGTTCTTTCTTAATGTTGTAATGTCTTAAATACGTGAAACCAATATGATACACAATTAAAATGGTACATGCTGCTAATATGAATATATCTTCAAACTTAGACTTCTTAAAACCCTTTCTACTTCTTTTTAATTGAAAGTTTTGCAGGGAGTTGAGTTAGTGTAAAGGAAGTGCAAGAGCTGTCGTTAAACAAGGGTTTAAGTGGTGCTGAAGGACATTCCACATTTTCAATGTCCAGGCTAAAAAACTGTGAAATCTGCAAGTAGTTCTGGCTACAGCAATTTCTAACGCTTCTTGTGGTCAGAGATAAAGCCTATAATTTAAATGCTGTATTATCAGTTTACGATAAAAACAGAAGCAAAACATTTCAAAAAGCGATGCATACAGATTTGTCTCAGAATATGAGTACTTTAGAACTTGTATGGCTTCATGATGTTATGCAGGATGGAATGTTGTGAGTAAATTCTACCTTCAGTCTGGCCAACACAAATGTACTCTTAACAGTTGGTAGACGTGCAGCATGTTAAATTAAGGCATGTTAGCATGGGCTGGCTTCCAGAGTGGTTAGCTTGGGATTTGAACACTGTTCCAGACATTTCTTCTGCATATTCACATGAAGCACTGAAAATGATGGCATTGTCTGCCACACAGATGTTGGTCTTCTGACCCTCTGATTTTTATATTGCCATTTCTTTGTGCTACATGGCAGTGGCAAGCACCAACAGACTTAATTTCCTAGATTTGCTGGAACTTCCAGGTTTTTTTTTGTTTTTCATCAAAATTCCCAGTGTCTCTCTTGAGAAACATTTTATTAGGAAGAATAATAGAGTTAATGGACTTTGTTAGGATGGACTTCTGACCATAAAGAAACACTTTTTTACTGTGAGAGTGGGTGACCACTGGAACAGACTGCCCATAGAGACCATGGAATATCCATTTTTGGAGATACCTAAAGGTTATCTGTTGGTGAGCAGGCTGTTCCAGGTGGCTCTGCCTGAACAGAGAGTTGGCCAAGGTACCTCCAGAAGTCTGTTTTGATCTCAGTCATTCTGTGAATTGAAATTTTGTAACTGCCTGGTGAAATCTCAAATGCTCTTACCAATCCTACAGTGATACAGAGTCATAAAATAATATTTTAACCAAACTTGATGAGACTTGGAGCTGCTGCTGACCACATCAGGCCTTTGGCTCTGTGCCCTGCTGGGGCCCTGTGTTCCAGTGGCTGGGTCAGCCCATGCAGCCTGTACAGGGTGTGCTACCACTGATTGTAAATCCTAAGGGTTATTTTATCTAGTGCAGATGAACTTTAAATCTCTTTGAGACCTTATTTCAGAACAAAAGTCTTTAAAATGCAAATGTGTGTCGTCTTCCTCTGCTGTATGACAGTTTCATGTTTAACCAACATTTATCTGCATAGGAGTGGCATAACTGTGAGCATCTCTCTGGTATCTCTTTGAAGAGGACACTGTTGGGGGGCCCAGGTATTTCTTTTATATTTTATAGTTATAGAGGTGTCCGGACTCTGTAATGGTCAAAGATTTCCAGTAGAAGAGGATGAGACAAGAATTAAATGCATGTGGGAGACTCTGGACCTAGGCACCTCATGCTTTTGATGCTAGCTGGGAGGGAGCTTGATAAACACTTTTACCACCTTTTCGTAGAAAAAACAGGTAAGAAACACACATAATTGTTGTGATTCATGCTGGTAGAAAGATGCTTCCCCTCCTGCCCCTCTAGAGCTTATACAGAAAATATATTGTTCTATGTTTGTGTTATCTTTAAACTGGGGTTTCAGTCATATATATACTCATCCAGAACAATATTTTGGGTATAAACTGGAAGTTATCGTGTTTGAAGCTAAAATGTTTTTAGCCTAAAACCATACTTATTCTCAAATTCAGATTTGAGTTTCTTCAGTGGGGAAACAATCTGGTTGGAAGCATCCTCACTGTGGGTGCCAGGCCCCTGATCTGATGCTGACTCCTTCCTGTGTAGGTGCTGCTGTAAATTCAGGGTGGCACTTGGATGGTTCTGGAACAAGGCTGTCTCTTGATCAGTTCCCTTTGTAAAGTGGCTGCTGAAAGCAGTGGGTAATGAGCATGACCATTGTAAACCTATTAATAACTCCTACTTAAATAAGAAACTTGTGTTTAGGATTTTCTTGAACTGGAAGGTAAATCCTTATCAAAAGGTTGTGAAATGAATACTGTGAAATTCAGATTTTATGGGAGCATTTGTGGTATACTAGATGTTGATAATTTTATTGACGTTGACATCTCATTGCGTGTTTAGAAAAAGAGCAAAACTTGTTCATGATTACTTGAAGTGAGATAAGTAATCTGGTAAAAAAGTTCCTTTTTTTTTTTTTTTAATAAAAGGATCTTGCAAGAAATTACTGAGCATCTTTGTTATTGGTTCCTGTAGCATGAGAATATTGCCATCTTTTTCTTTCCCCCCTTCCTAGAAAATGTCCTAGTGAAGGTATTCTGTGAATTGTTCTTGCCAGGAAAACATGAAGCTCTCAGTGTTGAAGTTGCCCAGTTGAACAAGTCACTTCTTGGATTATTGTTTGTTTTCCAGCATTTTCTCTTAATGTTTTTCGACTACCAAGTATTTAATTATTGTCTAATTGCACAGGGAGAATGCATTCATTGTAGCTGTTAATTTTCAGTTATCTCTAGAATTGCATGATATGACTAAACCCTTGCTAGTTATTTGTCATCTAAATAAGAAAACTTCTACAATTTTGCAAAGCAAAAATGCAGAAGACGTTTGGAAGCCCTACTTGTTGACAAGATCTGCAGTAAAATTTAATCCTGATCGTTAGGAATGTCTCCCATAGGTGCTAGTACAGTTGTGGGTACCTGAATATTCACGTCTGTAGTCATAAACTGTGGTGAGGCTCTTGCTATGTTGGGAATATTGGTAAGCTGATAGAAGTTGCAAATTTAGACTCAAATCATTACAGCTTTGCCTCTTACTCTGATCTTGAATTGGATAATTTTAACTCTGGTTTGTTAGTTTTTCATCCTTTCTATGCCAGTACTAAATGTGATAGTTTTTGTGTGCAAAGAAAGCTGGAAAAATTTGTTCTCTGAGTATAACTAGATCTCTGCTGAAACAAGATTTTTGGGTTTAAAGTTATGCTTTCAGAAGAAATCTACCTCCTTGGTGTTCTACAACCCTTCTTAAGGGTATTTTTTAAAAACAGAAGCTCAATTCTTTCAGCATTTGTCCGTACATATTTTGGTGTGGTTTTTTGGTGATTAGTTGAAGTTCAGGCTCTTTCCTTTGTCTTACTGCAGGATAAAGGAGCAGCTGTAGGTAATGAATAACCAGAAGGCATTTGCTGCATATCTGACCTGGCAAATCAATGCCTACGTTTGTCCTTAGGGCTCAGTGGAATTATGGTGTCATTCACACACTGCATCAGCATCTTGGAGAGCTCTAGTCATTGCCAGAGTGAATAAAATGGGTTTTTGTGAGTCAAGTTGCCTTAAAATCAAGCTTAACTGGTGCCAGTTTATAAATAAAAACTTTCTTAATATTGAGTCAAAATAGAAAAGATCCCTTAAAAAGTTTAGAAAGATGGAGCTGAAAATAGAGAAAAACTGGCTTCTTTCAAGACCAAACCTAAAAGAGCCCTTTGTGTTTCCATGTTCAGCTGCTCACTGAACTTGGTGTGGGATGTAATTTCCTTCCTTAAGCTGGTAACAGGAGAGAACCTCAGACTGGGAGAACATGCAAGCCTTTGCCTTCCAGTGTTGTTTGGTTAGTGATTGGGAATTTATTCAAGCATATGAGTGGGATGAATACGTGCAATTTATTATGTCATTTTCCCTGAGATGAGTTTCAAAGCTAATTAATCCCTTTGTGCACCCTGACCGTGCTCTTGAAGTGTTTGCACAGCGCTGGTGTCTGCATGCAGATGTTCCACTTACAGGTCTTTCTGTGCTGAGAGGGAAGTCTGGCCAGCTGCATCACTTCTTATCTAAATTGCAGAGCATGCTGGAGGCTTATTGCCAGCCCGAGTTTTTTTCACAGTTACTCCAGTCTCTTCTAAGAAAATGTCTCCAAATTAGGGCATATATTAATGTCACATTATAAATTCAAAAAGCGCTGAGATTCTCCCAAAGTAGTAAAGTCTTGTTTTAGAAATGCTTCTTTCTTTTTCTTCAGAAGCTCTTGGAGGTTTATCATAATATTTTTCTTGTTCCTTCCTCTTTACTGTTCCCATATTCCTTATTCTGGTATATGCCTCTGGCACTGAGGCTTTTGAGATTTTGAGACAGAAGAAATTTTGTGCAAGACTGACTTTCAGTGACGTTCATCCTCCAGTCTTGCCTGAGAAAACCATTCCAGCTCAAGCTGAGCCAGTTCTTTTTGAAACATACCTTTAAAGATGACAAACTTGTGGTTTTTCCATTACTCAAATACTCTTTTTTTGTTTTTGTTTTCTGGTGTGATTGTCCTTGGAATCCAAATTGTAGTCACTATAATGTAGTTATCAGGTGTGGGCAAAGCTGCAGAAGCTCTGGCATGTTGTTAGAACCAGAAGTAACAAGACTGAATCACTTCCTGACACAAATTTCTGCCAGGTATCAAGGGGAAAAAAATCCACATAGAGTCTCCTAAGGATCAGTATCTATTTCTTTTCAGTTGGTGATTCTCTTAATTTGTACTCATTGCTTAAAATAAAAATGCTTTTTAAAACCCTGAAAGCTTGACTGTCATTGAATCAATCAATTCTTGTTCCTGGAGTTATGGGAAATTCCTCAAAAGCTATTGGATAGCTTATTTACTTATTTATCTATTTATGTATTTATTTAGGGAGCAATTCCCTCCCACCTCAGGAAACACTGCTGAAATTTCCTACAAATACCTGGCAGAAGCTAGTCTGGGTGTCAGAGAAAGAAGGGAGGAGATGAGACAATAGATGATATTTGGAGGTGGAAAAAATTACCAGTGGTTTAGCAACTCTCAATTTCAAACTGTAAGACTCTACATGCTAGCTGTGGCACATTTTCATTGCCTCTTAAGCTTCCAAAGATTGCAGAAGAGACTTTGGGAAAATAATTTTCCAAGGAAAGGTTGTGTCAAAAAACTATTTGTGAATAACTCTCAAGGCTGGAAATACTACAGCACATGTAATCTTCTCTGGCTTCAGAATTCAGGAGGTTTCTTGTGCCTAAAGACTAAAACACAAAACATTTTCATCAGAGTAGGAAAAGTATGGCACAATCATTGCTCTTCCTATAAATAGCACAATTTTACTAATAGCTGCATTACTGTGATATTGGGCTAATTCAGAGAATTTAGGGCTGTGCTGAGAGTCTGGTAGTTCATGCTTATAAACCTATCAATATTGATAGTAGTTTTCTTTATAGGATTAAATAGAGCAGTCCAAAGTTGTTATTTTTTTATTATTTTGCGAGACCTCTTTTCCCCTATCTCTAAGGAAAACATATAGTTTCCTAGCAGATAGTGGTGTTTTGATTATGGCAGGATTTTTTCTCATGTATCTAAAGCTCTAAGTAGTAGTTTGTCAGGAAAACGGGAAGAAACTCCAACCTTGGGCACACAATATAGGATGAGAAATTTTAGATCTTGCCTTACATTTGTGCACCTCAGACCTGCTTTAAGGTGATGCTGTGAGTGCCTTTTTTCTTAAAGCTTCATTTAAATTGTGATGGGGTTAATTACCTTTACTCACTGAATTGAGCTTTACAACCTCAGTATCCTCTGAGAAATAATTGAAAAATGACACCTGGGAGTGGCTTTTCAGAGTGGCTGCAGTTATTTAAGCAGAGCTTGCTTAAATTTAAGCATGCTTATACTTAAGCATGCTCTTCCCACAGATTTATAGAGCATCCCGTGGGTGCAAATGAACCATGGCATTTCCAGAGTGCTCCTCACCTGTGCAGGGACAGGAGGTTTGTGTCCTGTGCTGTCTCTGCAGGAATTCCCTTTGCAGTGACAGGTCTGTGTCCTGTGCTGTCCCTGCAGGAATTCCCGGTGCAGTGACAGGAGGTTTGTGTCCTGTGCTGTCCATGGAGGAGTTCCCTGTGCAGGGACAGGTCTGTGTCCTGTGCTGTCCCCGCAGGAGTTCCCAGTGCCAGCTCCCCTGCTGGCTCTCCTGGGTGGCTCTGGCCCCTGTCACAGCTGGCAGGAGTGGTTGGTGTCCATGCCCTGGCCGTGGCAGCACTGGGCACTCGTGGGCAGTGCGTGGCTGGAGCTCCACTCCGAGTGTCCTGAGCAAGGCAAGGGCAGTGGGAGCTCCTTCTGTGCCAGAAATGAAATCAGAGCTGAACTGTCTGACCTGGTTAATCATTGGCCACCAGAGAATGTGCCATTGTGACATAATCCTGCACTTCCATCTCAGGGTAAATACTCCTTTATGGCATGCTTGGGTTATGTAATTTTTGAGACAGAAGTGGTTAACCTTAGTCCAGAAAAAAACTGTCAGAGTTCCTGGGGTAATTCAGTGCCTGGATACAGTGTTTAATACAGCAGCATAACAGGAGGTCTGCTTTGTCTAAAGTACCTGAAATGAATACATGCAGCAAGGAAATATCAGTATATTTTACTCTACTGAAAGGCATTTTTCTATTATTGCCTATAATAAAGTACTAGTGAATAAACTTGTAAGAAAAAAAATTATATTTTATAGCATTACTGATAGCTTAAGTGAATGTCCTTAAACTATACTTTTAAATGAAAGCAGATCTTGCATATTATTTTGATCGAATGAGGAGACAAGTAGTGTTTTCTGGAAAAACTCAAAATAAATGTAAAATGTCTGGAAAAACATCTATTAGGAGAGTAAGAAAATAGCTTCCATGTGGTGTTGCTTTGGGGGGTGTTGAATCAGTGTGTTTTAAATTACTGTTGTGAATGTTTTCCATTACAGTCTTTCTTAAAAATATAAATACTTATTTATTTGTGTTTAAAGCAAAACTTGTGTAGTTAATATTAACAAAACTTGGTTGTGAATTTTTTATTGACTGTTATTCCAGTCAGAGATGTATTAGCTAAAATTGTAATCTTGAATATTTTAAAGGAACAAAGAAGAAGGAACACACATTGTTCTGTTGTCTTGAAAACAACAGAGATTTTCAACAGAGAATCTTAGTTCATAGTTTTACACTATTGTTGTCTCTGAGCTGCTGAAATGAGGATGTGAGTCAGATTAAATACGATTTTTTTATTAATAAAGCTGAACTGCTCTGCAGTATTTCTGTTTGGATGGTACTTCAGTATTGGTCTGTCCTTGATTCCCCTCTGTATACACTGATTTTTGAGCCTGGTGCATAAGAATTCAGTTTAAAAGCAGGGATATGGTTTTTTAAAATTTATTTTAACCTTACTATTCCAAGCAATTTTTATCATACCCCCCCAAATTAGTGATAATCGGTAGATGAAATTATTCTCAGGATTATTGATGCCTTAGAATTTTTGGTGGTGCTAAATAGGTGTCTTTGTGTGCTTAGTCTCCCTGTTCCTTCTGTATGTTCTGTCTGTACCTACGTGGCTTTTGTACAAAGAAAGAAATGAAGAGTGCAGTTGTGTTCCCTCCCAACTGATCCTAAAAGAGAAAAAAAACCCCAAAATAAAACTTAAAAACAACTCAAATTACCTTCAAATAAGCAGTGCTCAGATGTTTGAATGGAATTTTTTTCCTTTTTTAAGGTAAACTGAAAGGCAGTGGAATGGTTTCACTGGAAATCATAATAGCTATTATCCAAATTTAGGCAGCAATGCTGTCAAGTATTAAGTAGGAAAATAGAAAACAGGGGAATATGTGAGCTTTTAAGGAGTTTTTGCATGTTTTATTCAACTTATTATTTTTGTTGGGGTTTTAACTTAAAAAATAAATATCTTTTTGTGATAAAACATTGAGATTTTCAATTTAACTGAAACATTTCACCATTCAAATGCTGAATATATTAACCATGAATGTCTTTTTTTTTACTTTCTTCAGTCAGTGCAAATTCCAGTTTGTCAGTGAACAAGAAAATAATTTTTTTTGTTCCTTCCCTTTCTCCTCAGATTTGTGCATCTGTACTTCAGAGTTTGTACAGAGGGAAAATTCTGAATATGGCTTGATTTGCTCTTGGTCCTGGCAGTGTTTCTGATGAATGTCCTACGGACTCTGTCAAGTTCTGGGGGTTCTCCTCTGGCCCTGAGGAGCAGAACCCTGAGCAGCAGCCTGGGATCACTGGGAACTTTTCTCCATCATTCTCCTTAAAATAGCAGCCCAAGATGAGTGATTATCCTGGATGTCCCAGTAATCACAGCCAGATGATTGCTGAGGATTCAGAAATTCAAGCAAAGCCTGAACATTCTCACGAAGTTCTTCAGGAAGACATTGAAATGAGCAGTGGCTCCAGTGGAAACGATTCCAGTGGGAATGACTCCAGTGGGAATGACACAAATGAAAACTATTCTAGTGGCCATGATTCTCATGGTCATGAGTCTGATGAAAATGGGAAGGATTCTGCAATGCTCATGGAATCTTCAGACTGTCATAAAAGGTAGTAGCTATTATTAAATACATTTCACTTTTATTTTTGCCCCTAAAGACTTCTTTCATTGGAATCAATATTTGTGAATAACAACTAAGCTCTTCAGCATGGAGCTGAGCATGCTGCTTAAGTTGTACTCCCGTGTGATGTAAATTGTGTAATTTAATTCATAAAGAAAAGGTCTTTGTTGTTTGCGTGGCCAGCATCATTTGCATCTTTCTTCTCATCATTGTGTGTTGAACTCAGCTTATTTATTTATTTTCTTGTAAACCAACTTCTGTAATTATATATCAACACTTGTCAGTTGATTATGCGTGAGGATACAACCATGCTATTTTAATCTTTTAAATAATAATTTACTGTACAGAGCAAAGCAGTATTAAGAAACACCTTCCTAGCAATCCTCTGAGGACCAGTGTGTTGGAACCCAGTGATCCTTGAGTTCTTTCCAAGTCAACTTATTCTATGCTTATTAGACAAATATTTACAGCTTTCGTGCCCATTTGTTGTACCATGCAGAAGCTTTTAAAATTTGGGATTGGGGTTTTGGATTTTTTTTGTTGTTTTTTTTTTTTTTTTTAACCAGTCATTAATAGGAAAATAAAAAGCTACAATGAACTACAAGTTTTTTGTTAGGTTTTCAAATATTAATCTTTTTCTCTTTCTTTATTCTAGTTCAAGCTCAAATGCATTTAGTCTGATGATTGCAAACTCTGAACACAATCAGTCCAGCAGTGGCTGCAGGTAAATTAATGGGCATATATTTGCCAGTAATTTGCATGTATGGTAAATGCTGAAAACTAAATAATGTCCTATTTTGGGTTTTTTGCTTTGTTGGATGACTACACAACAAATCCTGTCTTTGTTTCTCTGTCCATAATCAGCAGCATGTCATATTAACCACCTGATTAAATTAGAACTTTTTTTTGCTGTTCTGTGTGAGTTGTGTGGTAACCTTTAAAATCACATTACTTTGTTTTGATTTGGTAATTTTTATTTCCTTTTGTGGATCCCTTTGAATATTGCTTCAGTTATGGTGGGGTTTTGTAGCTTTTAAATTTTTGCTCTTTGGAATTTAGTCTGAATCTGGTGGTGTGTTAACATCAGAATTCAGCCGTGAGCTGGATTATTCCTGGTGTCCAGCAGCTCTATCCCCTGCCTCTCCTGTGTTCCACTTGCTGGGATTCAAACTCCCAGGGTGTAAGGATAAAGGATGCTCAAACACCAGCTGCAGGAATCTCTCTGCATGAACTCTGCTTCTGTCCCTGAGAGCCTTGAAGGCTCATATTTAGACACTTCAGATTGCCCTGCTGCACTTGTTTTTTTAAGTCAGCTTTTTTTAAAGTCAACTTTTAAGTCAGATCAGGAGATCAAAGCCTGGTCCTGAGCAGATCAAGGATATCCAGCTAGAACATGCTGCTGTTAAGACCCAAATCTGAGACCTGTCTACCTGAACCTGATGCAGTTCCTAGGAAAGTAGTAAATTAAAATTACTCCCATGCACCATTTGGTGCTTGCTCAACATATTTTCTGTGTCTGCCTTGCAGGCACCTGGAGATCTTGTTCCATGCTACATTTTCAACTGGAAGTTGTGATCTAGAGTTTGTGTTGCTTAGTATGAAAGAGTGAACCAAAGGCATTTCTTACCCTTTGTTTCCCGTTGATTCCATTTTCTTCACTGCAGGACTTTGGAGGGGGCTCCTTACTACAGTTTTTTTTGATGTTTCAGATTTAAATTTCATTAATAGCTCTCTTCTCAGAAATAATTAGGATTCCAGATGATAGTGTTCTCCCCAGCCATTGGGCACAGTGGTAGAAGGTTCCAGAGTAGAATCTGATCGTCTTTGGGGAATGGGAGACTGAAGATATCTAGAGAATGATCTTTAAAGAATACTAAAGTAGTCTGATAAACTACCTATCTCTGTAGACTCAATCTGTGATTCAGACTTATTGGGGTTTGCATTCAGTATCCGTGCCAACTAACAACTCTGGTTTAATGTCTGTAGGTTCCTTTCCAGTTTGCTGTCCACAAAAAGCAAAATGAAAAGCTCGTATCTTTGTAGAAGTTGCTTATTCTGCCCTCTGCAAGTCTCACCTGCTCTGTGGTTGCCTGCTGTGCCTGATGCTACTGCTCTTTGGAAAGACATTTTGGAGTGGTGTAACTTACTTTCCAAGAGTGTCCATCTTCTGTATTCGCTGCTGCCATAGGCTAATTTGGAAAGTTTTTTTTTCCTGCAGAAGAGTCTGACCACTCTCATGCAGCAGTCTTTACTCTGAGAGTACAAATCAGCAGTATGCTCAGTTATTTCCTAATCTTGCCTCTCTGTTCCTGCTGCCAGCATGGAGGGTTCTTCTATGAACCTCTGTGTAACAAAGCCCTGTTTGATTGCAGCAGTCCAAACTGTCAAGCCACGTTGTACACGTGATTTTAATACACAGCACGAACATAATGTTTCCCAAGGGAGTACTACACTCTTTTGTTTGATCCCTTGCCATTGTTTCTTGGTACAAAGTGACCAGTGAGTAAATGAATGCTGCATTTCTCACAGTGCATTGTGATGGAAGCAAGAACAATGTGTATTCTCTGGTACAAGTCAGCTTTGTCTCTCTGCAAGCATGTTGGGGAAAATGCACCCAACACCTGTCAGATGATTTATCTACCTTTTCGAGCTCTGAAAACTTCCCAGGAAAATGTTCAGAAATCCTCTTGAACATTACTTGGAAGCTGAAGCTGCTTTTCTGACCCTCCAGTCAGGCAGTGCAGTTGCCAAGACTGTTGTTTCTACAGCAGTGCCCAGGGTAACTTCTCGCAGAATTACCAGCCATGACAGTCAGGTGGTAAGAGAACACCTTCCTTTGGAAGGGAAAAAAATTCAGGAAGATTTAAGAACAGCTCTATAATTCTGTTGATCATTGTGAGCGATCAGCTTTTAAAATCTCTAATGCCAAAGACAAGGTGATTTATCATTTTAATTCCTTTCCACCCATCTGCCATCCATCTTTGCTATCCTCTTCCTCTTTTCCCTCACCTCCTTTTCTGTTCCTTTTTGATTGTCAGCACCTCTCAATAATGGGGAGAGATCAGGAAGTGGAAAGGAAGGTGATAACTTTGACATTGGTGCTGATAATCTCTGTAGTGTGTCCTTTTACACTGAGCTCTCCTGAACATGCACCTGAGAACTGTGAATGCAGCTTCTGTCTCCAGCCTCCTCTGATTCTTCTCCTCACAAATTTAGTCAGAATTTCCTTATCTTATTTAATGTATTGCCATGCTTAGCTGGGATACATTATTCAAAGGATTTCTCCATTTGTTTTGTTAACTTGATGCTCTCACACTGCCATTCCCTTTTCAGGGACCTTTCTTAAGAGAACCTGCTTGAACAGGAGGTGAAGATTTCAATGGACCTCCTGCTTTTCTCCTTTGAAGTCCATGAACATTTCTGAGTTTGATTTTGAAAGGAACTAAGGAAAATACCACTAAAAAGGGAGGAGGGAGACTGTGGCAAAGAAAAAAAAAAAAAGAAATTCTGTGATGCTTGGGCATATGTACTGTTGCACATACAGAGTTCATTTTACAATCATGCTCCAGGTGGTGGTAAATCTTTCATTTTAGATGGTAATGTAAGAATTTCCAGAAGTTCTGAAAGTTGATACTGGGTACTGGAGAAGTTAATGTGGCTAATGGTAAAAATTGATGTGTGTGACAAGTGTCAGAGCACGTTTGGGCTTCTCTGAGAGTGATGTGTCACTTCAAGCATTCAAATAGTGTTGTATTTTTTGTTTTTCCTCTTACAGTAGTGAACAGTCCACTAAAGCCAAAACACAAAAGGAATTGCTGAAAACGCTGCAGGAGCTGAAAGCTCACCTTCCTTCTGAGAAGAGAGTCAAAGGCAAATCCAGTGTCCTGAACACACTGAAATATGCCCTTAAAAGCATTAAACAAGTTAAAGGTAATCAAGTGTGATACTGCCTAGGTAATGCCAACCTGGCTAAAGCAAAACTTTCAAAATAGGAATTTAAATTACCTTAGCTCTACACAGAACTGTATTATGTCTGAAAACGTTTCTAACCAGATACTTTCATGTTGTTCCTCTTTGTTGGCTCTGTTAACTTTTGTTCCTTTGCAAGTTAAAGCAGCTCTCTAGAGGTTTGATATTTTACTGCTGTTTGGTTGAGTTAGAAAATGAATTTGAAAACAATTTCATACTGTCTGTTTGAACTGTCAGACTAATTCATATGTGGGTATATTGATGTGTACATTTGTTTGAGTTACTGATGAGGAAACTCTACCAAGGAAAAAGATATATTTGGAATAGTGCCTAGATTTCCCAACTGCCAACTTCCCAGCTTCTGCATTTATGCCAAAAAATGTTTTTGCCATTTACTGCTTCTGGGCTGGGTGTTTATTGATAATCCTGATTATGAATTCTTTGTTGTTCTCATGTAGCCAATGAGGAATATTACCAGTTGTTGATGATTAATGAATCCCAGCCTGCTGGTCTCAATGTATCCTCTTACACAGTGGAAGAAGTGGAGACTATAACCTCAGAATACATCATGAAAAATGCAGTGAGTATGGTGCCCTGAGTCTCGGTGTGTACTGAAAATAGTTCCTAGAGCTGGAATTCTCAGGAATGCCTTCTTTTTACAAGGGAAGGATTGGCAGCTAGGCCACAAAGGTGAAAAAACTGCCTTTTGCCTTCCAGGGGGTATGGAGGAGAAACTGTGAGCCTTTTCAGGCTTTGCTAAATTGTTTTTGTCAGGTAGGGAATAAGTAGTCTTGAACTCCCTGATCCTCTGAGTTGTACCTTGTGCCTGGAGATGCAGATGTGACACATCTCAATATCCATCCAAAGCACTGAGAGACATCATTGCTTTTCATTTCAGTGCACTTACAGAAGCTGAGAGTTAACTTTTTCCAAATCTTAGTCAAAGCACATGGTGAATCACTTCAGTTTATTCTTATAACTAGGGGTTTTTTGATGTTTCAGCAGTTCTTTGTTTTAGTGTGACTGAAAAGTGACAAAAGTATTGGCATCACTGTGTCCTTTTCTGTGGGATTTGTCTGGTTTTTGCAGCAGGTACAAGGTTTTCTGTGGGGTCCAGTGATGCTGTGTTCTCACAGAGAGAGCTACAGCTCGGACCGTCACTAGTTCTGGCAGTGAAATGATAATCTGAATGTTTTTTAAAATTATATTTATTTCCATATTACTAGTATTTTAGGAATAAGTTACAGAGTCTTCAAAAAATAATGGCATCTAAATATATCAGACTACCTTCTACTATTTTTTAATTTGCAACCTCTCTTTGAATGTATGAATTTCTGAATTCTCTAAAACAAGAGCACAGTGGGAGATGTTCCATGGCTTTAAGTAAGTGGGTTTTGTTGAATCTATGAATAGTGAAAGCTGCCCACAAGGTGAAATAAATAGGAAGTGTAGAATACAACTGAGAAACTCAGCCAAATATCATAAATATTGTTCAATTAATATGAATATCACTTGTGAAAACAGTGCTCAGCTCTTCAATTCCTGTGCAGGGTTTGTGGGTGGAGCACTCAAGGTTGTGATGCAGGAAGAGAAAAAATACAAGTGGAGTGTGTGGGATTTTTCCCACCTGTGTACTCATTATTTTTTACCAAGTGCTTTGGCCCTTTTTTCACTTTTTGTGGATGGACCAACTAACACAAACAGCCTTTCACAAACAGCTGAATTTCATCAATGTAAACCATGCCTGTGACAAACACAGGGAAAATGTGAACTTGTATAGCTGGAAGGTCATTAATCTTAATTTGTAAGTCCATTCTGCATTATAGAACTTTAGACAACGATACTTAGGGCTTGTAACCCTGTAAATAGTGTATTATTCTTACTACATAATTGAAAACTGTTCTGTCTGTGTCTACTTGATGAGCAGATCCATTGTGCTGAGCTACATCTGTAATAAAATTACCTTAATTCTCATTTTGAACTTACTAATGTTTTTATATCTTAAATGTTTTTCTCAGACATATATGCTGCACTGAAGAATTAAGTAACTAATTGGAGATTTTTGTTTTTAGGATATGTTTGCTGTAGCTGTTTCTTTGATAACTGGGAAGATTTTGTACATCTCTGATCAAGCTGCTTCTATTCTCCGCTGCAAGAGGGGTTATTTTAAAAATGCCAAATTTGTGGAGTTCTTGGCACCTCAGGATGTCAGTGTGTTCTATACTTCCACCACCCCATACAGATTGCCATCATGGAATATTTGCAATAGAGCTGGTGAGTGGTCTCAACAGCAGATATTTCTCTGTCCTTCTTCCAGCCATGCAAGTGCAAATACTTGCACTGATTTTGCATGTCCTTCCATCCTTCTCCATCACTTTTTAAGAGTATAGCACAGGGGCATTGGTAGAACTCCTCTGAACAATACTAGGTGTATAAATCTATAAATCAGCAAGACTTGTCAGTTGGTTAAAAGTCTTCTCAGTGTCACTGTTTATCATTTATTCATCTTTCAGCCAGATAATGAGTGAAAACAAAGTAGGAATTCATGCTGAATGGTGAATTTGCTTTCCACTTCTACTGGCAATCAAATGAAAACAATTTTTCTTCACATTTTCTCTTCCTCAAGTATAAAGGGGACAGTACTGTCTCTTCCCTTTAGAAATGGTTGTGATTTGATTACTGGACACCTTGCTTACAGTGTAGAAAAAGGAATTTCGGCTGCCATCACTGTGCACTCACCAGGTGTAATCACAGCTCTCTTCTTCTGGCCTTAGAAAAATTATATTAGGCATAATTAATGGTGAAGGATCAGGTGGCTCAGGGCCCTTGATATTTGTTTGTGGTAGGAGTGTTTTACTCATGTACCTACAGCTGTTAGTAATTGAGAAATATCTGCCAGCTATTTCAGCTAGACACTTGGAATTCAAGGTCTGCTCTAAATGTTTGAAATTCCAATCCATTGCATGCCAAATCTGAAGTTAAGCCAGGGTGTGAACCGTATTTAATCTGAAAAAACAATTAGCAATGAACATGTGCTAAGCAAGGCATACACAAAGCAGGGCTAAAGGGACTTTGTGAGGTCTTTAGTACAACCTCTGCCTCAAAACAGGGTCAGTGGTAAATGGTATATAATCCTGATTACTCAGTTATGCAGGAGTTCTTTTGGTTTTGCTTTCTTGAAACCTTTTCTGTAGCTTAATTATGTCTATGTATAGATTCAAATTTAAAAAATGCAATAAGTAGAGCTGTGCACATTTTCTCATGTATCAGCTGCCATACAACAAAATATCCAAAAGTATTGTGCACTGGAGGCCTTGGAAATGCCAGAGCCTCCCTTGGAATTCAGTGTGTGGTTACTCTGGAAAAGGAGGAAAATAAGCTTAAAACATGAGAAGATTTCAGGAAAAAGAGAAGAGGGGTGCTAGGAAGGGTATTTGGTGATTGAGCTGTCCTAGTGTCTTTCTAGGAAAAAGGTCAAATTTGGGGTCCTAGGTCATCAAACATTTCTGGCCATAAAGTCCTGTGGAAGAGTTGATAAGAGTAAGCAGCTCAAACTGGAGAGCTGTTTAGATGTTTAGGACAAAGACTTGATAAGCAAGGAGCTGTGATTCACACACTAGCCTCAGAGTGTGAATGATGTCCAGATTTAGTTGTTTATGATGCACATTGTTTAATAAATACATGTGGAGCCTTCAGGGAACATAAACTTAAAAAAGAAAAATCAACCTTTATTATCTAAAGAAAAAAATCTTGTACTAAATATCATAATCTTCTAGTACTTTGTAACTTTGTAGTTTTAGTAACCTGTTATGAAATATGCTTAATATTTCTAGAGTCTTCCACCCAGGATTGCATGGAAGAGAAATCTTTTTTCTGTCGTATCAGGTAAGACAATATTGTAAAGCTTAGTGTTGTGTTATGAAACCAAGCATTACATAAGTATTTGACTTTCATAAGAACCACATGGTTTGTACATTTCATGCTTTTTCATAATGTGATTGTAAAGCCAAACATATGCATGTCCTTGACTTGATTAACTGTAGCAGCTACAGAGAAAACGGAACTGATTTTGGCAACTTCCATCTAATCACTCCTCTTTAGTTTTTGTTTTTGTTTTTTTTTTTTTAGGGAAAACTGGCAACTTAGTTCATGTTCTTGTGGAGTTTGATTTTTTTTGATGCTTACTGCCTCTCTGGCAGTATTTCTGAAACAAAAATAGTGGATCCAATTATTTAATTACTTCTGGAGTAAATAAATACTTGCTATTGAGTTATGAATAAACTTTAAATGAATTGGAGGTAATGCACTGCTCCAGAGTGTTGCATTGGGTATGCTGTAGAAGTACTGCTGGTGTTACTGGAGATTTTTTGTCCAGCTAACACTGGTTTCAAAAGCATTACTTTCATAAAGCTCCACTGTTATAAACTTATTACAGCTGATTTTTCTTTGGTCACTGTGTAAATGGTTGTTGTTTTCATTACTATGTTTGCATTCTGGCTAAGTAAACACCTGTTATTAAATATTGGGTCTTCACTCCTTCTAAACTGGAATAAACATTGATTAAAAGATGATCTTTATGTTAACTGAGGGGATATAGCAGTCTTCATAAAAGAGCCCTGTAAATTAATCCCTCTGAAGGACAAGAAAGTAACTTAATCTACTGTGTGAGCTGGGTTTTTCTATCAAACTTGCACATAATGCTGTTGTGGATATTTGTTTCAGGCAGTAGAGAGAACAGCACAGTCTTTATTGAAGTTGGTATGCAAAGGATGCAATCAGAATTAGATTTTCTTCCACCAAAAAAAAATCAAGCTAGGATCTTGGGTGCTATTTTAGTAGCTAACATGCAGTTCTTGTGTCATGAGGGAAATACAATGGATAAATTAAACTTTTATTTAGCATAAGATTAATCTGTTGAAATAATTAACTCTCTTTAATTATTAGTGCGGGAAAGGAGCGTGAAAATGAGATTTGCTATCACCCATTCCGGATGACTCCTTACCTGATCAAAGTGCAGGATCCAGAAATAGCAGAAGAGCAGCTTTGCTGTGTGCTGCTTGCAGAAAAAGTCCATTCTGGTTATGAAGGTAATCCTTGAGTGCACAAAAACTGGTTTGCTTTCCTTATTAAAGTGCAAGAGAATTGTTTCTGTTCTCTGTCCTTGCTGAGATGCTGTGAGCTAGCAAGCTGCTTTCCTAAATATCCTTGACCAGAATTTTGGACTGGCAGCTTGAAGTATTATATATGCAAAACCTCCAGTTGTTAATATGCTTTTATTTTTCTCTCAGCACCCAGAATTCCTCCTGACAAAAGAATTTTTACAACCACGCACACACCAACCTGTTTGTTCCAGGATGTAGATGAAAGGTAACTTACCAAAATTATTTTTCGATTTACTGATGAGCAAGCAATCCAATATCTTTGCAGGATTTAAGGTATCTGTATGGGGTTAAAAAGTTATGCAACTACTGAAGAGTGTTTAACCTAAGAAAAGTACATCCCCCCATTTCCACTAAGCATGAGAACACATTATACCTGGATTTAAGTGCCTGCTAACAACTTGTTCTTCCACTTTCCTTCCCTCTGGGGAAATTCTGGACGTAAATTCAATCAATGAATCCATGGTCAAAAGGAAGTCCTGTGCTGCCTGTATTATTACCTGGATGAGACACTTAGGTGTGGGGTTCTGGTTTTTTCAGTTTAATTTAATAAATATGCTGCTGTCACTCTCTGCTGGCCAAGGTACAACTAGAGGTACATCTTTTAAATGCAACATTAGATCTTTAAAAAAAAGGGGATATAAAAACTGTTCAGATTACATTGGCTACAGATTTCACATTGCTTTGACAGTCATGAAAGCTGGTTAAAGTATTTACATTCTAAATTAGGAACAAAAATGCCACCTGTTATCTTAAAGTATATACAAAGACTTAAGAACTGAGGTGTAAACCAAGATTTTATAGAATAATTTAGGTTGCAAAAGACCTCTAAGATCAAGTCTGCCACTAAACCCTGTCCCTAAATGCCTCACGTGCACATTTTTTAGACACCTCTGGGGATGGTGACTGCACCCCTTCGGTGGGCAGCCTGTTCCTTGCCAGCCCTTTCCATGCAGAAATGTTTGCTAATACCCAGTCTAACCCTGCCCTGGGGTAACCTGAGGCCATTTCCTCTTGTCCTGTCACTGGTTCCCTGGGAGAATCAGCCTTCTCACCCCATTTGCTGTCGTCGGCATCTCCATCTTCTTGTCCAGATCATAGATAGAAACATTAAACACAACTGGACCCAATCCTGAGCCCTGGGGACTTGACTTGATAAGAGAATTCATTTATTCCTGAGTTAAAACACTACATTTCCCCTCTCTTTTCCTCTTTCTTTGATATTTTCTTTGAGATGGTTTCTGATATTTGGGCAATATATGGCACTTCATTTTGATTTTTTTTTTTTCTTCCTTAGCAAAAACTAAGTTAGGTACAGTGGTAACATCTGACTTCTGAGATTCTGCCATTTGTTTTTAAGCATTTAAGCATTTAGCATTCTAAGAATGCTAAAATTTTCTTTGTAGGTTGAAATGGGGAGGATGACTTCAGGCAGAGTAGGAGTATAATGGACAATTTTGAGATTCTGTGGTATTTTTGGAGTGGAAATCTTGTTTCTGAAAAAAAATATTTCATTCTTGGCAAATCTTTAAATGCAGCAGAAGAGAGAGGGAATGGGGAAAGGAGGTTATTGGGATGTTTGGCTAAGATGGAGTCAAGGTAGAAAGAATTTTTTTTGACTTCTCAGACAGTTTTATCTGAAGAGAGGCAGCTGTTGTGGCTGAGTTCCTGTAGGACACTCAGTGCAATGCTGGCAAACTGTTTTTTCCATGCTGTGATTTGTACAGTCCCTCTAAACAACTAAAGTTGATAAAAGAACTGCTTAATCCACTGTAGTTCTCTCTTCTTCATGGATTTTCCTCTCTCCTTCATTTCCACACATGCTCCAAGACAGCTGCAGACTGGGTTTATCTTTTCAAAGCTTCTGCTCCTCTGGTGCATCCACAGCTCAGTGATCTCCAGCAATCACTGAACAGAAATGGCAAAATTACTGAGTGGAGAGCCTTGCCCTTATTCTTGGGCTTGAGTGGAGCAAATCCAGGAAATCCTTCCCTGTGGATACTATGGAAGCTTCTTTCCTGTTAGGCTGATGTTGCCACTTTTTCTCAAATACCATTTCCCAATACTTCCAGTGAGGGTTGATTGCATCTGGGTCTGAAATTAGGACTTTGCATTGTTTATTTCTGTTCTTGTGATTGTGTAGTTGATTTTGCTTTTAATTATTTAATTCCTGAGAGAGTTAGCAGCCAGATAAATGTTTACCAAGACATGCATATGCAGTTTATTTCTCTTAAGCCCTCCAGGGTTTGGTGGAATACAAAAAGCAATAGATTATTAGAGGAAGCAGAGTCTTAATATTTTAAAATGTGCAACTGAGCACCTGCTGTTGACTGAGCATTGTTCATAACATAACCCTGAAACTGCTGCTTGACTTGCATAAAATAAAGTTAATTTCTGTAATCGGTACGTGTTCACGGGTTGGAAAAATGCATATTTGTCTGAACTCTGCAGGTAGGTCTCTGCATAGAGTATGTTAAGTAAAAATAAATATTTTCTTGAAATTAAATGGATCGTTCCTATATGTGTTTGCCTTAATATATTTGATACTTTGTGTGTATAATGGGTGTAAGTAGTTCACAGTGTAGTGATCTTTGTAAATTAATTTAAAGCAGTTTTCTATGTATTTGTATATTATTAATGTAAGTTACTTCTTATTCAAATGTCATTCTATAAAACACAAACTAAACTTGCAGCATCTCCTTATCAGCCATTCTTATGCCACACATGTATTTGCATTCATAAAATTAATTTTTTAACTTAACCTCAGATTTTAATGAGTTACTCATTATGGGGCAGCATAATGATGCTGTGGCATCATTCTCAAACACAGCATTATATGAGCACAGAAAGGCTGCTTGGAAGGGACTGCTGGAGGTTTTAGTTCCATCCTTTTTCTTGGAATGAAACCTTGCCCAGTCCTGGCCAAGATCAGCTGTGGCCTTGTCTCAGTAATGCCTGAAAACCTTCAGAGACAGATTTCCCAGCCTGCATGGGAAACCCACTGCTCTGGTAAAAACCTGTTCCTAACATCCAGCACAAGCTGTCCAGGCTCCAGTCTGGGATCACTGCCCATAGTTTTATTGTCTGGCACCATCAGGAAAATTTAAGTCGATTTTTGTAACTCCTCTTTCCAGCGGTGTGGGAAGCTCCTGGACCATCTTTTAGTTTCCTTTTCACCAGAACAGGCAAGGCCAGCTCAGTCTCAGGTTCTAGATCCCTCTAGATCCTAAAGCAGGTAGAACAGGAGCAGTGCTGGACAAAACCTTCTTAGGGTGTTTTTTAATGAAGCCCTGACTGAAGCTGACTGAGATTTTAAAGTCCTCTATCAGCACAGCTTTCCTTTTGAACTTGGCAGCATTTCTAAATGCCAGTGTGTCAAAGTGATCTGATTTGGTCTGAGTTCCACGCCAGTTTCTGCTCTGTTGCTTTAGTTCATCTACAAGCTTTTAAGGCTCATTATTAAACTAATTGGTTTGCTAATCAGGCATTAGTTGCTATCATCTTTCCCCTCTCAACCTCTCTGCTGGGAGGGTGTGTTTGATGTTTTGGGGAACTGATGTAATTCCAGGGGGTTGTTGGAAGTGCAGTGTGGAAGGCATTTGGTGCATAATGCTTTGGAGTTCCTGCATGTCCCAGATCCCTTGTCTGTGCACTGAGTTCTCATGAAAGCTGTTCAGGGAGGTCAGTATCTCCCTGGCCCTGGCCTTGGGCAGTGAGTGAGGCTGGGGAAAGGTGCACAGCATTTTGGCCTTACAGGATGACAGGATGACTGGATGGCATCTGGCAACTGAAACATCACTGCATAGTGTTGACTTAGTCCCTTTTTTTTTTTTTTTTTTTTTTTTTTTTTTTTTTTTTTTCCCCAAAGCACATTTTCAGTGGTTAACCTTCAGAGTAAGATGCAGTGATATTGGTGAACTTTTACTCTTTATCCTTAATGCAAATGCTTGAAGTGATGGATAAAATTTATTTTGGCACATAAATTAGTTGTTCACATCACTAGAAGTGGTCATGGATAAGGTGCAGGAATTCAGTACCACTGCTTTTAATTCTCTAGTTAATAAGCTTGCTCTCATGCAGCTCCTCTGAGCTGAACTCTTCACCTGCCTGTGAGAAAGTTGTTTTGAGTGCTGGTCAGCTCCCCTGTTCCTGGTTCAGCTGTGGTAATCCTGTGATCGTTAGCCATGGCTCCCAGCCAGGGGATTGGGGTAATATTTACCTTCATGAGAGTTTTACAAGATTAAACTTTATTAATGCTCTTTTAAAATTAGGGTAAGTATTTATCCTCTAAAGTTAGGCAGCAAAGAAAAGACAGAACCTGCTGTAGCAGACTCATCCCCTTTGCCCTAAGTGTACTACTGTTGTTAAGTTGGCACTGCTTTTTCACCAAATGTAAACTTAAAAAGTATTCATTCTCTTTATAGCAAAAACAGCAAGGAAAACTTGAAATGAAAACATTTTAAACAGGAAATATAGATTTACTCTGCTCGATTTTTATTATTTTTTCTTTTGTCTTTCTTTCTCCAGAGCAGTACCTCTGTTGGGATACCTACCTCAGGATTTAATAGGAACACCAGTCTTGGTGCATCTTCACCCAAATGACAGACCCTTAATGCTAGCAATTCACAAAAAAAGTATGTAACCTCTTACTGTGGCAGAAATACCATTTTTTTTTTCCTAGAACTTAATAATAAGGACTACAAAAACCTCAACAAGTAGTAGGAGAAAATTAATTTAGACTTCGATTTTTTTTTCACAAGTAAATACTGAATCTTTTACTGCACAACTTGATTCTTAATGCAAGTTCATGAAAATGAGAATATCACTCAATTTTGTACTTTCTCTGAAGCATTTGCATCTGTTGTAATCAAATGAATATTTCATACATAAAATTTTCTTGAGAATGGTGTGATAGAAGTTGTCATATCTTAAGTGATAGTTTTCTTATTTCATAGAGAAGAAAATAAGAGCCATTCTGGCAATGTTTGTAAAGCTACTTCTTCAGCCTTCTTTAACTTGTTGTATTCTAAAGGTGATTTTCTTAACCATAGTCCAGTAAATTAGGAAGATCTGCTTATTCTGGTAGCTTAGTGTTTCTAAATATATCAATGTACCCAGCATTTGCTTCCTCAATGACATCTTCCTCCTGTACAGCTCACTGTAAAATGCTGAATGGTTAAGTAGAATCGTGCAGACATGAATCTGAAATTTGTTTGAATCCTTCTTTGCAGTTCTTCAGTATGGAGGGCAGCCCTTTGACTATTCACCCATCAGGTTTTGCACCAGGAATGGAGATTATATCACCATGGACACCAGCTGGTCCAGTTTCATCAACCCTTGGAGTCGAAAAGTTTCTTTTATTATTGGAAGACACAAAGTTAGGACGTAAGTCAGGATATTTTTGTTTTCCCTTCCCTCAGGTTTACATGGAGATCCTTAAGAAAGACCTGAGGGAACAGAACAAGCCTTAAATTCTGTGTGGGATATACAGGTGCTGAATTGAAGCTATGGTGTCTCTGTGGTTAAAACACTTGCATTTGCAGTGAGCTGCTGTGTTTGGTTTGTGCAGGGGTCCTTCCTCTGATTATAATCTGAGCCATCATTTCCACGGTTGTAAATACTGTTTTTAGAGACCTGTAAGGTAAAAAGACCCATTCTATTATTAGCAAAGAATCTTTTTAGAAGTGTCCCACTGGAATATGAGATCATACAGCTACATTTTTCCCCTAATACTGCACGAAAACAGTAGTGATTCTATGCATCAATGACCTTGTCATTGTTGAAGGGCTTCAGTAACCCTTTCAAGAGCCCTTTGAGCTTCAGGTGTTAGAGATCTTGGAGAAGTGATGTCACAGTCTCCTCTGAGCAGGTCAAAAACTGGAGCAAGTTCATGATTGGTGATTCCTAAAGCGGGTCTAATCCAGTTCATTTCTCCTAAAAGGTGCTGCAAATCCTGTAGGGTGTTAACTGTGGCTCCAAGCTGATGATGAGCTGCTGTGTGTTTGGTTTGTGCAGGGGTCCCTTGAATGAAGATGTGTTTGCTGCTCCCAACTACACCGAGGACAGAATCCTTCACCCCAGCGTGCAGGAGATCACTGAGCAGATCTATCGGCTCCTGCTGCAGGTACTGCTTGTCTCCTGCTCACCAAAGGGCATTTCTCTGCCTTTGTCGTCTTCTTTGGCTGCTTCTGCTCTGCTGGAATTACTGGCTACAGTCCTGGGAATTCCTTGCACTCATGATTACCAGACAAGACTTACTGAAGTGTGTTTAAGCTGCAGTTGATGTCTTTAGAATTTCATGTAGCTATGGAGTCCTCCAGACAAACAAACAAAAAGCAACACAAAAAAAACCAAGCAACAAAAAAATCTACTGTAAGATAAAATCTCTTTTCCTGACATGGAGTGCTAGTGTCCTGAAGGGGAGTGTGTGTGTAAATATCTGTATGTATTTGTGTATATATATTTATA
>WEKY01027059.1:15061-41753 GCA_013390045.1 Picathartes gymnocephalus | reverse complement strand
TATTTATATGTCCTTATATATTTATACATATATTTATATATAAAAACATATATATACTTATATATTTATCTGTATACACACATATATTGATATTGTCTTGTTGTTTTAACAGCCTGTGCACAACAGTGGATCCAGTGGCTATGGAAGCCTGGGTAGCAATGGTTCACATGAGCACTTGATGAGTGTGGCATCTTCCAGTGACAGCACAGGAAATAATAATGAAGACACTCATAAGGATAAACCAGTAGGTTCTGAGTTTTTCTCCTTCAAGTATGTGGCATGAACTAAACGAGACAAAGGAGGGATAACTTTTAGAATAATGTTTTCAAATTAGAAATGGGTGAAAGTATAAAGAAAATGCCACCTTTCTTTTTTAATTTAACACATAAAAACCCGTCTGTCTAAAGGAACAAACATTTCTGGTGTAGATGAAGCCTCAGGGTGCTGAAGCACAGTGATAGACATGAAAGTCAAGTGTTACAAAGAATTTAAACCTGTACATGTGTTTATTTAATCTAATGTCTGTTACATGTTACATGCTGGGTTTCTGGGAAAACCAGCTGGATATGTGAAGGCAGTTTCTTTTGGGAGGGCAAGTCTGTAATTACTGTTTTCCCAAATCAAGGTGAGAAGATTAAATGCAGTAATACCTGCATAAGCAAGGGGTAGCTTGACCCTGATCACATTTAACGTTGCAAAAATGCACCATTTATATAGAATGAAATCAATTGAATTGAATGAAACAATTCTTTAGTTTGTGCTTAGAACTTTGTGTTTAATTTTGAAAGCCAGAAATTTTCCTTGATAAGTTGTATTGCTTATAGGCTCATTCTCCCAAATCTGATTTGTGCTTCTGTGATCAGACTTTGCAGACTCCTGCTCTTGGCAAGGTGCTCACTTTCCTGACTTAAACACTGGTGGAGTGAGCAGATGAAGTCTCAGGATTTCTTATTTAACAAGGAAACAGATGCCTGGCATTCCTTCACTATTTCCACAGATAGTGAAGGCTGTTATAGTCTAATTCTATAATAACCTGTCAGTGCTTGGTTAGACTTCTAGTACAAAAAATTATCTTTCTTAGCAGAAAATAAAAAATAAAATCGAAAAATAAAAACATTATTTTACCAAGTGATAGGTTTGCTTTTTTTCTGAAGTCTTTTGTAATGTATATTTTATATTTTCCTATCCAAGATATTCAAACAGATTAAACAAAATACGGAGTAATTGTTTACAAGAAACATACTTCAAATTTCTTCTCTTTCCAACTCCAGATTTTTGCAGCTGCACAACAAAATTGTATACATACATATTTCTTCTGTGACCAAACTAATTGCAAGTTAGAGATTAAATGAGGCTAGATTTAGTTGATTGAGGAATCACTATGCATAATATTTTATTATTAAAGTTACAAAATTTTGTAATACATGTTTTTTGTCAAAATTTTGAGATAACTCTTCTTCCCAAACTGCTTTCAGGAGGTTTGTCAATATGCCCGTAAGGTCAAGAATAAAGGGCAGCATATTTTCACTGACAGTAAAGCCAAACTGGACTCTAAGAAAGAGTCTTTTGCAGGTAAGACATTAATAGTTCCTAATCACTTCTGCTGGTGCCTTGTTTAATATGACAGCAGGAATTTTTTCTAGTTTAGTTCTAGTTAATGCATAAAGACAGCATTTTATCAATTCAGATTATGTTGTCCTGTGTTCCTCTGCTGTGCCCAGGAAGATACTGTGTTTGGCTGGATAGAATCAATAGTGGTGTAACAGAGTTAAGGCATGGCCTAAAGCTGTTGTCTTGAAATACCTGAAGTGGGCACTGGAATTTTCCTCATCCTGATTGTGTTTCACCCCTGATGACGTAAATTCTCTTAGAGCAATAGTGTCTATTCCCCTTGGATCCATATGCAATCCAATTAAACTTTATAAATCAAATAATCCATAAGGACAGGAAAATATTTACACAATATTCATCTATTAGTTCACAGACCTCGTGCTTTACAGTGGTTAATTTGTGACCTGCTAAATATGTAGAAATGAGAAAGCTTTAGTACTGTTGCTTTTAGGGGAGTTTGCAAGGATTTAGTGTCTTAATTACATAATAGCATCTCTTTCTACAGAAAAACAGAATACTGCTGGTGGTCAGGTGAAAGATGTAGGGGGAAAGGATGCTGCAGGAACAGCTGCTTCAAAAAATGTCCCTACTGAGGAGCTGGCTTGGAAAGAGCAGCCTGTGTATTCCTACCAGCAGATCAGCTGTCTGGACAGTGTCATCAGGTGAGGAGCCAGTGGGTCCATTACTCCTTAGCTCTGGACACAAGACTCGAATGTCTAATATTCTTAAATCATTGTATTTCAGGTACTTGGAGAGTTGTAATGTGCCTGGTACAGCAAAAAGGAAATGTGAACCTTCAACAAGTGTTGCATCACTGAGTTCTGGAGTTCATGAGCAAAAAGCAGCTGATAATTCTATCCAGCCTTTGGGAGGTAACTACACATCACAGCTTTTTCATGGCTGAGTTTTGCTGGCAGACAGTTGGGTGTTACTTCTTTGCAGAATAATGACAAGTGTAGCTTAAGCATTTGACTTTTATCATTAATGTCTTCCTTATAATTAAAATACTGAGTGGTTGATTGCATATCTGCATTGTAGATGCAATAAACGAATTTGTGCTGTATAAAATACAGTGGGATTTTGAGTTTCAGTACTTGAATTATTGTCAAATGTAGGAAGTTTATTTCACAGTTTAGGATTTGTAAGAACAATCAGCTGAAGAGCCTAGTAGCTAATTAATTGCAACAAAAATCTGCATATTACATTTCTGCTTTAAAAAAAAGGAACAAGAGAGGGTAAAATGCAGCAATGGACTATTCTGTCCAATTTGTGAGATGTTGGAACCCAATGTTCATGTTCATCCATGAAAACAAAAAGCTGGGCATTACTGAGGCAAGCTATCTAAAAAGTCTGCTGCAGACAGAAACATTCAGTTAATTTTTTAGGCCTTAGGTGTAGCATTTGACACAGTCGCTTGTTTGGGTGGGGAGCTAAATGAAGATTATAACTGGTTAGGACAAGGATTGTGAGACTGGTAAAGAGCTGCATGGCAATGAGAGATTTGCTCATTCTGCCTTGTCATTATGAGAGGCTGAAGGGAGAGTGTCCAGTGGAATTTCTCAAAAATTGGTTGTGGGAATGATCTTGGCTATTTGATGAGCTTCAAAAAAAAGTTCTAATGCAGCTTTTAGGATCAAATTAGAAGGTATCAGTAGACCAGGAACAAAGAGTCCTGCAGAAGGGATTGAAATGCTGTAATTTGGAGTCTCTGTGGCTCTGGCTGGCAGGAATTGATGTGGGCTCTTTGTTGCACTGATGACTGAGACAGATGAAGTCACCAGTCAGGAGAAAGGCAAACTGGATCTTTAAATGTGTATTAAGGAAGTATTCCTATGAGAGGAGGGATGTTTAGTGCTGTTTTATGAGGCACTGGGTGACCTCTGCTGGATTAATGTGTGTAGCTTTCAGGGGGCAGAATTTTAAATAGCTGGATGCTCAAAGCTGTTAGAGTAATCAGGTAATGAAAGAAATCAGTGTACAACGCTGTGGGAGCTGGGGAAAACTTATTCTTGGGCTGGAAAAGGCCAGAAAATTTCTTCCAAAATATGCCATGAAAGACAAGTGAAAACCAGAAAAAGAGGGGAAATACCCTTCATTGAAAAAAGGTTTGGTTTGGCTGTATATAGAGTTAGAGGACTGCATTTTTTGCTCCACAGTCATTCTATTCCTGGAATGTCTAAAGTAAAAAGTTCACTTTTTTGTCTTGGCAAGCACAGTTTAGCCTTTACTGTTTTGCAGCCCTAGCAGCATATAACTTGAATTTGCTCTTGTTTATGTCCAGTAAGCTGCAACTTTTTCTTTGAACAGATCCTGCTGTGCTGAAGGCATCTGGTAAATCAAGTGGTCCCCCCGTGGTTGGTGCTCACCTGACATCTTTGGCTTTACCTGGCAAGCCTGAAAGTGTTGTGTCTCTCACCAGTCAGTGCAGCTACAGTAGCACCATTGTTCATGTTGGAGACAAAAAAACACAGCCTGAATTAGGTCTGTATTAGTATTTTTGCTAACACTTCTTGTTCAAGATGGCAGTTGCTAGCAAGTTTAAACTTCAGCCATGTGAACAGCTGATTTCTGCTCATGACTTACATTTTCTTACAGCCAAGATGGTCTTAGAAAATGGAATAAATCAGGATGGAGTGTGTATCTTAAACTTGCAGCAAAATTATTACAGTGTTGTAAAAGTTTAAAAATGCACATACAGGGCTTTCTTTGCTTCATCTTGAGTATTTTGCCTTGTGTTCCTGTAGAAATGATAGAAGATGGTCCAAGTGGAGCAGAAATCATAGATGGCCAACTTCTTGCCCCTCCATCCAGCTCTGCACACATAAATCAGGAGAAGGAGCCATTTAAAAAACTGGGACTTACAAAGGAGGTCCTTGCAGTGCATACACAAAAAGAGGAGCAGAGCTTCTTGAATAAGTTTAAAGAAATCAAGAGATTTAATATTTTTCAATCACACTGCAATTACTACCTACAAGATAAACCAAAAGGACGGCCTGCTGAACGTGGTATGGCAATGTTTTCACAATTACACTTGTATTTCTATAGAAAGTAAATCCTGCTGGGAGGGCGTTTCCACTTTTAGTTGTGTTGTGGGGCCAGTGTGATCAGTGACAGTTGCATGCTATTTTCTAAACCCACAGAAAGAATTTCTGACAAATCTTGCTAGAAGATTTAAAGTGGAATATTGCTTTTAGTGTCATAATGGACATTTTAGTAACAGATTTTGATTTTTGTTTGTTCTCTATACTATTACTGTCATGCATCTACTTTCAAGGGACAAAAAACCTACGTTTAGCATGTTTGCCTTACTGTATCTGTGCTTGTATTCCCTTGCTTTTCTTTTCCTTCTGTCTTGCCATCTGTCTTTTGTTCAGATTCGTGGTTTTGTTTTGTTTTCAGCTTCTTTGTTTTCCAGTTTTCCCCATTCCACTGTTGTGTAATTGGTGAGACAATCTGATATGTGCCTGGTTGCCTTTAAATTAATAATGTGATCAGCAGGATGGAAATGGCAGAGACCAGCAGTAATAGTGAGATTGTTTTGTTTATTAGGCCTAGGAGCGCTGGATGGCATTTTCAGAAGTGCTTGATATGATCTGGCTTTGTTCTCATTTTGGTCCTGACTTGACTTGGAACTGAAGTCAGACAGTGCTAAGCATTTTTTTCAGATTTTTATCTTTATCTTTGTAATTTAAATAGTTACACAGGTCCTGTATAGCTCTATTTTTATAACATTCCTTACAACTTTTCAGGTGGCCGTGGACAAAGGAACGCCACTTCTGGAATGGATCAGCCTTGGAAGAAAAGTGGAAAGAACAGGAAATCCAAGCGGATCAAACCACAGGAATCTTCAGACAGCACCACTTCTGGAGCCAAATTCCCCCATCGATTCCCCCTCCAAGGTTTAAACACCACAGCCTGGTCACCGTCAGAGACGTCTCAAGCCAGCTACTCAGCAGTGTCCTTCCCCACTGTCATGCCTGCATATTCCCTTCCTGTTTTTCCAGCAGCTGGGACGGTGCCACCAGCTCCTGAAACTTCACTCTCTGGTTTTAATCACCTGCCAGACTCTGCAAACACTTGCCCCGTGCAGCCATCCCAGTTCTCTGCACCCTTCATGACCCCCGTGGTGGCTCTGGTGCTCCCCAACTACGTGTACCCCGAGATGAACACCAGCTTACCTCCCACGCTGTACCCCAGCCAGCCCAGCTTTCCTGCCCACCCCGCCTTCTCCTCACAGACGGTGTTCCCAGCAGCACAGCCCCCCTTTGGCACGGCCAGCCCCTTCCCCCAGCAGGCTTTTTTCCCAGCCCAGCCATTCCAGTACAACCCCGCGGCAGAGACCGAGAAGGCTCCGGGGGCAGAGCCGCGCCACGAACCCTCCCGCTCGTGCAGCCCGCAGTCCCCGGCTCCCCAGGAGCAGCCTTCCCCTCCTCTGTTCCAGTCGAGGTGCAGCTCTCCTCTGAACCTGCTGCAGCTGGAGGAGACCACCAAAACTGCAGAGACTGGAGCTGCTGGGGCTTTGCACGGAGCTTTGGGTGAGGAAGGAGCCATGGGCCAGATCAGGGCAGCGGATAACGGCAGCGGGAAGGAATCCTTACCTGTGAGTCTGGGGCACGCCGCCTCCTCCTGGCTCTGCTGCTTCATTGTCTGTCCTTTCACTTCCAGGACCTGTTTGTTGATGAGACAGGAGTTATGCCAAAAACCCCAGCTCACATTTGTAGTTGGTAAAGTCAGATTTCAGCCAACTGAGTAAAACACAAAGTCCAAACATTAGAATAGTCTTAACCTTTAAAAGTCAAATCTACCTCATTCTTCTAAAGTTAAATCTGCCTCATCATTCTTCTGAAGTTATGCTAAGAGGCTTGGAAATATATCCTGAAATAGTTTTGTTCCATTTCACTGAATAAAATAAGAATATGGATAAGCCCACTGAAAACCACCAAAATGAACTGTAAAATAATGTGGGCACTTTATTTTTAGCAAAAAACTTTTGTGCCAGTGGATTTGTTTTTCCTGTGCACACAACCTGTAAATGGTCTGAGAGAAGCTGATGTAAATTAAAATCACATCTGTGTTTGCAAACAAGCAACCAAAGTAAATGAAGAATTCATCATCTCTTGCAAACCATCACTTTATTTTTGTTTTCTGTGTTGCACTAAAACTATGCTGAACTATTTGGTAAATTCAGGGATTTTTTTATTTCCTGGCTTATTTCCATTTGATAAATCAGTCTAACAAATAACTTAAGATGGAGTAATATGTCTGTAAAGGTTTCCATGGTAGAAATATGTAAACTGTTTTTTGTGCTTTCTGAAGGCACCATAGAGTATCATTGTAAATGCTGAGTCACTGATGGGATGGAGCTGCATCCGGTATCTTTTTTGACTGCCTCTTTCTATTATTCAGGAATGTGTTCAGGAGAAAGTCAATTCTTTCCATTATTACATGTTTTGCTAAGTTCTGTCAGCCTTAATTTCTAATATTTAATCTTCAAACCGACTTGCAGTCAAGTTTTGATGAGGTTAAAAATTAGCGTAGTTACTGCCCCTTCCCTTAAAAATATACAAATAAGTATAGGAAGCACCTGGGAACATTTGCTTACTACTTTTAATGCTGATCTTCCTTTTTATCTCAAGGAGGTGGAACAGTGAGGGACTGGTGGTGCAGAGCATTTGAGGTAGATCATAGTGGGAGCAATTGCTGGTATGTTGTGAGTGCCTTGGGTAAAATCTGACTTGTCCAGGACAGCAGGTGCTGTGCAAAGTGAACAGGAAATACCTTTCTTACTTTCCCATGCATCACTATTATTAATTTTTTTAAGAGAAATTCAGTTGGTCTTACTGAAGGACCACCTGTCTGCCTGTCAGTCCACTTCATTATTCCTTGGCATGTTATCGGTGACTGTCTTTGAATAATTACGTAAACATTAGAATATGATGAGAAATTAATTTATTACTAATCGTTTACATGAATAGTAATACAGCTATTACATTTAGTAATAAGTGTGTTAATAAATAAAGCCCTTCTCATATGCCCTTCTCATACCAGTTGACCCCTTCCTCTTTGTCTCCTCTAATTTTGAATGTAGGAGCTTTTTCTGTCTTAGGAGAAATGTTGAGCTAATTCTGTAAGATGGTCTTGGGTTCGAGTTCATGTCAATGTGTAAGTATAGAGGAGTGCTGACAACTTTGTAGCCTTTTATTTAAATGGACACTGCAAAACTATGAACTGTTTATTACCTTGAAGCATAATTTCAGAGAATTTATTAATTTAAAGTAATAAAGCTATTCCATTTAGTGATAAATAGCTTTCATTTTTGATGTCTATGGTTTTTTAATTTTATTTTTTTCTCCTTATCACTAGGCTGAGTCTCCAATGGATGCTCAAAACAGCGATGAGCTCTCCATGTCCAGTGTCCTGCTTGACATTTTACTGCAGGAGGATGCGTGTTCGGGCACGGGCTCAGCCTCCTCGGGCAGCGGTGTGTCGGCAGCGGCCGAGTCCCTGGGCTCGGGCTCCAACGGCTGCGGCCTGTCAGGGAGCAGAACAGGTAACCCCGGCTGCCAGGGCCCTCCTGGCACTGCCCAGCGGCGCTGGCAGTAGTAGCAAGTGAAAAGCTCTGGCTGTTGCAGTTTATTCATTGATTTCTTTCTCGCTGCGTTACGCAAATGTTTTTCTGTTGTGCTTGATTTACAGAATAGAACTTTCTGTAAGTGTGTGTAAAACAGGCATTAAGATACTATGCAGGTGTGAAGGAATAATGAAAAGACCGTACTCCTTTATGTTTCGTTTACAACTTTCATATTAAAAGTGAGCTAATTGTTCTGTTGAAATTTAATGGAGACTTTACTTGAGAATTTGAGTTTTAAAAAGATTAATGCAGTTACTCAAGGGTGGAAGTTCCCTCTGTTTCAAAAAAAAGTAGAATAATGGTTGTATTTATACAGTCAGTTCTCTTTAATCTTTTCTATACTCAAAAACACTCTGATAATGTATTGGATAATTCTCTATACTCAAAAACATTCAGATAATCCATGTATTGGACAATTTATAATGAAATGTTCAATCTCTGTTTACAGGCAGCAGTGAAACCAGTCACACCAGCAAATACTTTGGGAGCATTGATTCCTCAGAGAATCACCACAAAACCAAAATGAAGACACAAATGGAAGAAAGTGAGCACTTCATCAAATATGTGCTCCAGGATCCCATCTGGCTGCTGATGGCAAACACAGATGACACAGTGATGATGACTTACCAGATCCCCTCACGGTAATTCCAGTGGCACATTCCCTATTTTGGGGGAAGCAGAGTGTCCAGGAAGAAAGATAGATATATATAGATGTATATACACATATACAGCATTCTCTATCTCAGCAGAAATAAACTGGTTTTAATGTTTAATGGCAAGAAAAAATCATGCTTCCTTTATATGTTTTGTATACTACACAAAACTTCTCAAGAAGGAAAAATTGTTTAATTAGGCTTAATTAATGTATTTTTAGGTCAATTTCCTGAGTTGAAATGAACTATGTGTATTTTTTGGAAGCTGTTTCATAGTCAGTGATTTGTAACCACTTGCCCAGGAGTCCCTGGTGAATGTGCTGAGATGTAGGCATGGTCTGGCCTGGAAGATCTCAAATCCTTGGCTGTTGTCCTTGAGGTGCCACATTCAGTGGCATTCTGCTCTTGGACTTGAGGATTCTTTTTCTGAGTTGTTAACATTCATATGTTTCTTCATAAATTAGGACAAGGAAGTAGAAGGTAAAAATCATAAGGCTTCTAATAAAATAAAAACTCACTACTTCAGTAGCAAAGAGCAGATATGGGGAAGAAGGGGTGACAAGTCTGTGGATTATTTTTTTCAACCTACTTGTTTATATTTCTTGGGAGCGGGGAATGGTGTCTTGAAAGAATAAGAGGTTTCAGTAAAGACAAGCCTTTGAAAGGAAGGTAAACAAGCTTTCAAAATACACAAGCACAGGCGTGGTGGGGAAAGAAGTAGAGAATACACTGTAAGAACTTCAGCTTTTTCTTTTCTAGTTTTAGAAGTACTTTGACATTTCTCAGTTTTTGTAGTCTGAGGTGTTGACAGCCATAGGTGGGAATTCCAGTAGCCTGTAAAAGCAGCAAAACCTGCCAAAGAACAGGATATTTTGGTAAGAAGAGTGAAGCTCGTTGTCAGAGTGTGACGCCCAAGAACTGAAGTGTAAATCCAACTTGTTCTTAGGTATCCTGTAAGGAACAGAAATAATTTGGGGTTTCTTGGAACTTGCTTTCTTATTGTCATCTTTCATGGAGGAATACAGCTCACAAATGTTGCTGTGGGATGGGTTTTTTAAGTTCCTGAGTGGAATAGGGCATTTGGAAGGAGAGAGAATTTTGGCTGCTGAAATAGAGCTGTTTCCTAAAGTTTAATTCATTCTTGATGACCTTTTTAAACACATCTTACTCCTCCTGCTTTCATCACCCTCTCGAGTGTCTGGTTTGGGTTGTCCTCCCACTGAAGGGGAGCTGGGAGCTTCCTGCAGCAGAGGGAAACTGGAGTTCTGCTGGTTTCACTGGTGGTGCTGAGTGGCTCTAGTAAACTTTCCACTGATGGGATTTGAAAAGACACTGAGCCAGCAGAGATGTCTGCAAACGCAGGGAGCAGCTGGAGTAATCACATTTCATTTTCTTCCAATTGAAGATTTCTAAGCGTAATGTCCTAGAACAAAAATAGTCTTTAAAAATGTTAGTATTTGACTGTGTAACCTCACGCAGGCATGAAGCCCAGAAACTGCTGAAGCTCAGTTTCTGCATACATTTTATTTTAGGGATTTGGAAACGGTTTTAAAAGAAGATAAGCAGAAATTAAAGCAAATGCAGAAGCTACAGCCAAAATTTACAGAAGAACAAAAAAGAGAGCTTATTGAAGTTCATCCATGGATCCAGCAAGGTGGACTGCCAAAAACTGTTGCTAATTCTGTAAGTTGAATGAGTTAATTAATTTTGCATGTATAATAGCGCTTAAATTATTAGCTGCCTATGTTAGACTCTTCCTTTCCTGTTGCTGTGAAAACTTGGTTAATTATGCATAGGGAAAAAAAAAAAGAAATTCAAATTTCCATGCAGTGGTTTCTAGAAGCTTGATTCAATTTAGCATAAATCTTCTTTCCAATGGAGGAAATTAAAGTACTGGTGAATACAGTATAAGAAATTTCCTTCTTCTTTCTGAATTTCTGTGTATCTGTTTGAAATGCTTTAGCAACACAGCCAGAAACTTCACTACATAAAAATCTTTAGTCTGTGTGCAGAAATGGATGCCCATTGTTTTCAAAGTGCAAAATGAATGGCAACATACTGATCCTTTTCTCCATCAGACTTCTCACTCAGGATCATGATTCCTTTAAGTAGTTTAATGACTTGAAAAGAAAAAAAAAGGAAAAAACCAACAAAACAAAACATCTATGCTATCTATGGCACAACTGCTTCCAGGAGAGCTCTCAAGTGCTTTCATTGATTTACTGCACTTCATAAAATCATGGTGTGTGGAAAAGTTGTGGAGTAAAATAGATCTGGCAGCTGCAGCACAGGTGGAAAAGCTCTCTTGGAATCAAGGACTGCATGCAGGTGGATTGTTGCTTGGAAAAGATTTTTTAAAATTTTACTTACGAGTGCTTCTGTTTTTTTTTTTTTTTTTCTTTTTAGGAATGTATTTTTTGTGAGGACAATATACAGAGCAATTTTTATACGTCATATGATGAAGAAATCCATGAAATGGACCTTAATGAAATGATTGAAGATAGTGGAGAAAACAACTTGGTTTCCCTGAATCAAGTCACTGAAGAACAAACATAGCCTTTGAGCCTGTTGTTTTGAAAATTGCTTCAAAACGACAGTGGAGGATCCATAAAGGTTTTAATCTTTTATCCAGCAGGATGAATGCAGTTCATAAAAGCAGATGTGTTTTTCTTGCTCTAGAAGAGTCATTTGTGAATGAATCTCTTTTTAAATGGTGGCAATCTCTTCCCAGTAAGGACATTGTTGAAGATGGTACAGCTTTTCTTTAAAAGACTCATTTTTCACTTATATGCCTCAAGTATTTCTTTATAAACTATAGAAACTTTCATTGATGCCTACTGATTTTTGTAGAGTGGGTTAAGAAGTGCTGAAAATCTCCTCATGTGCACACGGTTCTCCAAATCTCCTTTTGGTGATGATCCAGCATTATAAATTGTTAAACAGTTTTGCTTAGTGGCTCTTTAGAATTGTTCTTAATAGTTGAAGTGGTCCAGCATAGCGGAAGAAATCACCTTCAAGGAAATCAATTCACTCTTGCCCTTCTCATACCAATTGATCCCATCCTCTTTGTTTGTCTCCTCTAGTTTTGAATGTAGGAACTTTTTTTGTCTAAGAGAAATGTTGAGCTAATTTTGTAAGATGGTCTTGGGTTCAAGTTCATGTCGATGTGTAAGTATAGAGGAGTGCTGACAACTTTGTAGCCTTTTATTTAAATGGACACTGCAAAACTATGAACTGTTTATTACCTTGAAGCATAGTTTCTGAGAATTTTTACTCAAGAAATCCTTATGCTTAAAAGATTTTAAAAACTAAGACCACACAGGATGACTGCCCATGCTCCAGTGGCTGTTAGACAGAGCCTGGGGTGACTTTAATCTTTATTTCTGACTCGTTCCTGTCAGGAGGTTGGCCATCAGTTTTTCCAATATGGCTAAACAAATATCAACTTTGTGTGTGGCAAGGGAGGATTAGATGTGTCTTGTCATTTGAAGATAGACACTTACAAAAAAGAAGTGATTTTGAGAATAGTGTTGACTCACTCGATTTGAATGACATAATCTCAAACTCAGCGTGGCTGGAATCCTTTGCTGTCAAAGATTTCATTTTAATGCCTCTGAGATTGTATTGACTTGAATATGTGTAATTTATGTTCTTGTGCTCTTTATGTCTGTTGGATGTGGGAAGAGAACAGGAGAGAACAACTTCAATATGTTGGTTATTTAAAGGACATTGAGTTGCTGTGTTGCTAGCTGTCAGCTGTAAGTCTTGGGCTGAAAAATGACAAAAGTTAATTCAATTAACTTTGTGTTTGTCTTAAAATATTTTTTCATGGGAAGCACTTCCTTTTTTATTAGGATAACATTTCTATTCACTGAAATTTAAGATTATTTTCATTCTATACAAGTATTTCTCTTGGTATACAAAGAGGATGTGAAGTTAGATCTGACACCAAAAACACGCAGAAGTGACTGGTATTCACTTAGTGGAAGAAATAATTTGTCAAGTAATTAGTTATTAATTGGAAAATTTGCACTGGAGACAGGTTCTGCAGGTAGCAAAGTGTGTCAACTTGTGAAACAAACAGAATCACAATTTTAAAAAATAAATAAGTATCTTAAATGTAGTGTGAAGCACTACCCAGCAAGATCTGATGCCTGTCTTTAGCAGTTCAGCAAGGTCAAACGTAAATATTTGTAAATACAAAGTGAATGAGAAATTTTCAAGTGTTGGTGTTCACGTCCAATGTATTAAATGTTTTAATCATAAATGGAACAGTGCAGCTATACCAACATATTAAATATATTTCATTTTTACATGGAAACACAGTCATGGACCAGGGTTTGGGAAAAATGAAAGCTTTATATAAAAGGAGTGCATCATAATTATACAAATAATTTTCAAAGACTTCTCAACCACTTTGAACTTCTTTGCTTTAGCATGCTTTGTTTTTTCCCCCATGTCTTTTTTTATTTGTCCTCACTTCTTTTATTTTTTTTTTTTTCAATGACCATCTTGTAACCATAACTTAGTGAAAGGAAGAGAAAAGTATATTTAGAGCATTTTGTGGATGTGCTTACTTATGGACTTAATCTTGCATCCTTAAAGTGTTTGCATTTACAGGGTGGTATTAAAATATTTTCCTGTAACTTTAAATCTACATGCCTCCATTTATAGATAAGATTCTGAAGCTGTAATTTTTCCAAACTGTTGTAAGATGATTTATTTGTGATGACACTTTGTCAACATGTCAACAATGTTTTCTGTACACTGTGCAATATATTTTGGTTTTGCCACTTGTGACTAATTTTTATGACTTTGCTTTTTAGAAAACTGGTAAATAAAACAGATATATTTTTAGTTGCCTTTTTGTTCCTTGAGGCTTCTACTCCAAGTAAGAAGTCAGAATATGTGCTTTACTGATGGTATGTGAACTGGTATTTCAGACTGTGGCTTCGTGTCCTGGACTAGGATCGCTGCCAGCTTTTCTGACCTCGAAGTTCAGTGGTCCCATGGAAGATTGAACCTTTATATTGATGAATTGTTCTGAAATCATGTGCAAGTTCCCTGGAAGAGCAGCTGCAGCTGGGCTGTGTGTTGTTCAAACACCTTTGTTGTCCTTTTTGCTTTATTCAGTGTCAGCTGCAGCCTCTGAGCTTTTAGAGGGACAGAGAATTCCAGTATTGCCCTTGGATTTGCTCTGTACAGTGATTTTCAGTCTTCTTTCAAGGTGTGAGGTGTTGTCTTTGAAGATTGCTGAGACTTTTTCCGTGTTCATGTTTAATTCTCTGGTGAGTGCAGCAGTGCTGGAGCTCGGGGGTTGGATTCCCCCTCCTGTGCAGGAGGGACTCAGGTTATGAGACCTTCCTTAACTCTTTTTCAACATGGCTGTGTTTTGAGAGGTTTGTGGAATTTTTTAAACAATCCCTAATTTGGTGATAAAGGACCTAGATACTTCTGTAAGCTGCAAAATCAAGGTGTTTGGGTACCACAGAAGAGTTCAGCACACAGGTGAATTGCCCTTACACCAAGGGGACAGTGGAGGTTTTGTGCAAGAGACACATTTTAAAACGTGCTTGTTGAACACACTGTCCAAGCCCCTTTGAAATCCTCTGAATTAACCCTAAATTTGTGGGCAGTTCTTTGTCTGAAAACACTTCTGTCCTGGCAGCACCGTGGTTCCTTGCTCAGGTGAGTGTGCAGAGGAGAAATGTGTTGTTGATGGAGCTTTGACAGAACCACAAACCTGGGTGTCCCCGGGGGTCCCTGGCACTGGGAGCTGCTGGAATTTGGATGGAAATTCTGAGAGCTGATCCACAGCCTTGGGAGCACTGAGGTGCTGCTGCTGTGATAAACTACCAGGTAGTGTTTCACACTTATTTCTGCTTTTGGTAGTTTTTATTTCAATTGTAAATGTAATAAGAGCACGAGTTAAAGGTGGTACTCATATATTCCTCCTCCTGTCAGCAGCCAGAGCTTGCCCTGCAGAGCTGTTGGGAGGAGCCTCTGTCCCGGTTTTTCCCACCTCAGCAGCCCCTAGATGTCACTGGTGTCCTGGGATTAGCTTTGTCGTCATTCAGCTTCTTGTACTTTGGGGCTCTTGAGTTTGCTGTGACATTATTTGATTTGAAAGCTCTGTGGTTTGAATTTAAAATAAGATGCTGGGAAAATTCATACTGAAAGGCTGTTGGCCCAATGACAGGGAATGCAAACCTAAGCTCTGCTTGGAAAAGGGAAACAGGATGCTGAAAGCATCAGGTTTTTGTCCACTTAACAGCTGTCATTTAATTTGGAGGTGAAAAAAGATGCTGTCCTTACTGAGAATTAAGATTGTTGATTGGTATTTTGTCTCTAGCAAGGGTGGAAAGAACCCAGTGCATTGATAAGCCTCTGACCCAAAGCTGAAATGAGTTTGCATGTTTCCGGCAAGGTAACAGATGACTTGAAGGAAAATAACGTTTCTAGGTGTAACTTCCAGAAATTCCACTGTTTAATTGATCACAAGTGCTTAGCAGTTAAGAAATTTATTCAGTGTATTGAACAAGGTAATGAACAGCTTAGAAACTCCTTTTTCTTGGGGGCTGTGGAAAAGGACCTGATTTTCAGGCGTGGCACACAAGGTGTGGAACAGCTTTGTCTGTGCTTCACTGAAACAAAGTACCAAACAAACAAAAAACTAAACCCAAAACTTCTTCTAAGTGGAAAAGTAACATAAGACTGGGTAGAAACTGAGGGAGCTGAACTGTTAATCATGGGTAATTCCCTTGGTATCTGCTGATAGAACAGGAGCCCTAGCCGGCTGCTCTGTGCAGGAGCAGTGTGCGTGGTGAGGATTCATTCCCCAGCGTTTGTGGCTCTAAGTGCAGACAGAGGAGCTGCTGTGGCAGCACATGAATAGTGTTTAACTTAGTGGATAATAAAGTATGAAAACATTTGACTCACTTGGAGAGAAAATGCATTTTAGCCGAAGGACAGGCTGTGAAAGAGGCCCCGCGTGCTGAGGCAGGTGCTGGGGCATCTCTGGGGCGTGTCCAGGGTGGGACAATGCTCTCTGTGGAGGGGAAATGAGCACCTGCTGCAGCTGCCTCAGAGCTCTATGCTTCGTTTGTTTTCATTTGTTTTGGAGACAAATAGGAGGGTGGATTCAAACTTCCTGGTATTCCAGGATTTGTCAAGGTGTACTTCCTGCTCTCCAGTCTGTAGTAAAACAGGATATAGTGAATTTATTACTCTTTAAATGGTTAACAGTGGCCTAAAAGTAAAGTGCTTGTGCTGCTGTTGCACTGCCTGCTTCAAAAATTCTACTTCTGTCCATGAACTTACTGGCTTTGCTTTTCTTTTTAAAAAACCTGGCTAGTGCTTGTCTAAGGTAGGGTCTGCTGCTTTCCCTTCTGTTGTCACCAGCTTGGAAATCTGTGGCCTTTTGCACAGGGTGCTGGATAAATTCAGCAAACACATTTCTCTAACTGGCTGTAAGCTGTAATTTCCTGGGCTGGGGGAGGCAGGAGGGGTGGGTGGGTGCCCTGCTCTGCCCTGCCCTGGAGGAGCCTGGCAGGATGGGCTCGGTTTGCCCAGCTCCCAGGTGAGTGCAGTGGCTGGTACACAGGATTTACACCAAAGATTTAATCTGAGCCGCCTGTCCCTTCTGTTTGCTGTCACTTGTGTTCCTCCTGACTGCCCCTCTCCAGCGTTTAAGTGTTCACAGGTTTGTTGGGAGCACAGAAAGACTGAGGCTGACGCATAAATTAGGCTCAGGATTTTCTTTGTGCTTGTGTTAATAAACTTCTCTCACCTTTATAACCTTCAGTCTCAGTTTTAAATACTGATAGATCTGTCCTCACATATTTTGGAAAACTGTTCTTTCCTGGTTCAGTTGTATTTCTAAATTTGGTAAAAAGCAGAGGTTTCTGATGAAAATGGTTAATTAGATTGCAGAGTAACAACTTTGTGCAGAGCAGTACCTGCAATGCAGAGGCACTGTTTCTTCTGAAGTCCCAAAATATATAGTTTGTTTCTGCAGCAATACAGGATTGTAGGAAATAAAATCCTGTTATTTTCCTCTTGCAGTGAGAGAACACGTGTAATTTACTATACCAACCAGTGTATTTCACTATCAGATGGTATGTAAGTGAACCACTTGGTATTTGTCATTGTTCAATGTAATAGCTGTCTTCTAGTGTAGTTTCTCTTCCTTTTTAGGCTAAATGAGGTTTCAATTTACTTAAAAAAAAACACCAAAAAAACCCAAAAAAACAAAACAAAAAAAACAGCAACCCAAAAAACCCCCCAGTGCCGGGGTGCAGTTGTCTTCACAAGGCTTCTCCTGTTTGTGCTGTGAAGAGCTGCTGCCTGCCTGTGAGCAGGGCAGGGCTGGAGGGCAGCAGAGCCTTCTGCTCACATCTCATTTCCAGGGAGCTCTTCCCAAACCCCACATCCCTGAGAGCTGCAAAACTTCTGCTCACTCCTGCTTGCCTTCAAGTGCTTTTGCCTCCCTCCCTTTTAGAGACAAAGCCAAGTGTAAATATATTTATTTTAGAATTGAACAGGAATTTTTGGACTGCCAGAGCCATGTGGCAATGCTGAAGGATTCCCACGTCCTGTAAAGAACTGGAAATTCTTCTGTTGCCTTTAGCTTCCATTGTCCTTTAGTATGCAAAAAGATGGCTACTAAACTCTTTTTAATAAAGGCTTCTAAAGCTTTGCATGTAGTCAGGCAGTGAATTTCACATTATTTTAATAATAATTACCTTGCATGACATGAGCAGTGAATTTAAATGAGTTCAGCTATAAAGACCTGATTAGGAGCACACATATGAACAATGTTGTTTTATTAGTCCTGGCAGTCCCCCTGAAATACTTGCCCTGTACTGTGCTCTACCATTATGAGGTGATGCTTAAGGCTTAAATTTAAATAATAGAATTTTCAGGGATTTTTGGCTTGGATTTTTATGGAAAATCTGTTAGCTTGTTTGGCTTTTTTTTTTTTTTTTTTTTCCTGATAATCTCTTAGCTAACAGCTAAGATAAAAGTGTTTGTATCTCAATCTGAGAAAACTCACATTGATTTCACGGCCAAATGATACAAATTGAAGCAGACTGCAGACTGTAAAAGGTTTTACAGGTTTCACTTAGTGGCAGAATTAGTTTGATGAGGTGCTACATGACTGCCTTTGCCACCTGGTTTAGTGTTCGTAGGCCTGTGAAGTTGGTGGTGTTACCTTGCACTGCTCACACTGACAGGGTGGCTTTGCAGGTGGAGTGGTTTTGGGTGGGTTTGGCAGAATCAAAGGGCCCAAAGTCTCAGGAATTTGTGGAACACTGATGCTGCCCACGGTGCCTTCTGAGAGGACAAACTGCGGCCACTCAGGGGAGGTTGGGGTGTCCTGGGCACATCAATCCTGCATGGCTGAAGGAGCTGGCAGCAAACCAGGGGGGAAATGCAGCCCTGAGTCCTGAAATGGGTTGAGAAGGGACAGAAATGGAGCTGGCATTTGTCACCTCGATAACTCACACAGTCCAACTCGCTTATTCAAACATTCCTAAAGAAAACTCGTAAACCTTTCAGATGTAAAAGCTGGTTTTCAGTTGAGAGGAGAGAATTCTGTACTGTTTTTCCTGCAGGGGAGCTCCCAGGAGTGTGGATGGAGGAGCCTCCCCAAATTCTGCAGATTTTATCCACACACACAGCAGTGACTTGAAGCTGGTTGCCAAAACTTACTGTGAGTAAATCGCTGTAATTAAATGTATCCCCAGCCTTCCAACCATTGTTTCTGCACTGCTAAGGCTGCTAGATAAGACTGGGGTTGAGCTGTGACACCTGGGCTATTTATAGGAGGTGACAGCTTGTTGCTCTTGGAAACATTTGGGTGGTTGCACTCTGGTTTGTGACTTTTTCATGAAAGAATTGGAGGAAGAGGAAAATAGCTCCAAAGGGCACTGCCTCTGAAACTGCTTAACACTGCCTTCTTAAAAATAGTTTTTTCAACAGAAAAACACAATTTTTCTCTCTTTGGGTGAGATACAGGGGTTCCTTGTCAGAGAGAATTTGAGAAAGAAATAAAGATGAATGACTCTTGAGGCTTGAGGATGTTTGGACCTCTAGGAACAGTTTAATTGAATGGAAGCGAGGAGTTGTTAAAACACAGGCAGAAAAGAAAGGTGCAGGGTTAAATCTGTGTGCAGCGATAATCTGTGACCATAACAAATGAGAAAGCTGTCAAAATAGGGAAGGCTGGGATTGCCCTGTGTCTAGACACAAAAAATAGGAAAAAAAATCGAGGAGGACAGAGAAAAGTGATGCTCAGAGCTGTCGGTAAAAGAAGCTGCAGCTGCAGAACCTGGTCCCACGAAGGGCTGTGCTCACCTGGGCTGTGCTGAGCAGCATTGTCACATCAATACAGATCTGAACTCCAAGGCAGCACGAGTCAAACCAAAATTGTGTGCCCAGGCACTTCAGATTTGGAGTTCTTTGAAAACCAAACCCCAATTAAGTAATTGGACTGCCTGAATCTCTTTGTGGCTTTATTCAGAATAACATCTGAAATAACAGAATCCAAACAGGTCCTTATTATCCAACGTTCCCTGAAAGCAAGCCCAGTATGAAATGATGCAAACATGTATGAAATGATCCTCTTTTGTTGCAGGGGAAGGACAGGGGAAGTGGAGCCCTTCTTCCTTGGGAGCTTTGTGTTTGGTTTGGTGCTGCTCAGCTGCCCTGGTTATAAACCCTGCAGAAAACAAACCCCGAGTACCAGCTGGGCTCTCCCTGCTCTCAGCAGCCCCCATTTCCCTGCCCGTTTCTGAGATTCTCACAGGAAATGCAGCAAGGTTCAAGGCTCAGGTGTTCCAGCAGCAAAAAGGACCAGAGGTGAAAATCTTTTCATTTGGGCCAGAAAGCCAAATCTCCCCATTTACTGTAGGATTCTGCTGCATTTCCAGGGGGGATGCAGTGTGAGCAACAGTTTTGCTTTGGTTTCTCAGCAACAAAAAATGAAGGAAAGGTGAGGAGAGCAAACCCAGTGGAGACTTCCTCACAAACTGATAGGTTTTCCCAAAAGTGGTGGAACAAACTGGGATCCACAGCTAAACCCCTTCTTGCTGTGTTCTCATGGCAAGGACCTGTGTGGCACAGGCTGTCATTATAACAACCTGCACATCAGCATAATGTTTCTGTTGCATCTTTTAAAAAACAAAAATAAATCCCAAGGTGTTACAGCAAGCAGATACGTATTCCTGTGTCCCCTCCCTGGAACTGCAGCCAATAGCCCTCCTAACAAAAAGCTGACAGGTAAGAATTCGGTTGATGGTTTTTGTTTGCTTTTTTTTTTAAACTTTAAAGGGGAGTAGATTGTAATTTCAGCAACAGAGGAGTGGTGCTTCAGGGGAGGAGCAGGGCTGGGAACAGAGTCCTGAGCAAGCACAGAGCAGCATTAGGCACTGCACTGGGTTTTCCCTTTGCCACTGGAGTTCTGTAGCTGTGGAGCAGGGCTGGCTGAGAGGATGTGAATCATTTTTGCTGCTTCCTGCAGCAGTTGCTCGTGCCCTTTGGGGACTTAAAACCTTCTGTTTGAGACCAGGAGCATTCAGGAGCTTTCCAAATTCTGTGCCACTTTATATAAAGCTTGCTGCGGACTAAAGGACATCCTGGGCACTCTGTGGGGGCATCCTAAGGCTCCTGAGGAGCCTTGAACTTCACTGAGAGTGTGTTGGCTTAGTGAGAAATGCTGGTTCAGTTGAGGGATTAATGAGTGGGAGGTTTGCAGCTGCTTGGGGAGTAGAGATTTGCTCCAGAATCTCAGATTTTGGTGTGCTCCCTCTGCCTGGATGGGGGGTTTCAATAACACTCATTTTCTGACCAGTTAATCTGCTCCTGTGAAGGACAGAGAGAATCTGGAGCAGGATTATTTGTGTAAAGTAGTTTCAGGCTCCTGGTACTGTGCAGGCATCTGCTGAGGATCTGCTGAGCAGGACAGGAATCTGAGGATGTTGTTGTGAAAAGTGGAAATGTGTAGGTAAATAACATCAATTTTGGGGTCACTCATGAGGCCACCAAGGCTGGCTGTAAACATCAGGGAACATTTGCAGGCCCAAAGGAGGCAAATCCACTCAACTTGTGTGGTTCAGTTCTTGGTGAGAGGAGTGGGTGCTGTGAGGAACCTCTCCCCACTGCTGGGAGAGTTTGATGGGGCTGATGATGGAGCTGAGGTCTCTCTTGTGGCTTCCCCTCCCTTCTCAATATGTGGAACATTGATTACAAATGTTTACAAATGATTACAAAACCTGGTGCATGGTGACAGGGGAAGGGGTTTCAGAGTGACTTTGCTCAGCACAGGCTGGTTCTGGTGAGCTTAGTTTAGGCTAGGAAGATTGGAAGTCTGAAGTTTATTTTTTGTGTGTCAGTCATGGATGCAAAGCCCAAAACTCAGCCAGGTTTCCACAGGGGCCAGGAGAAGCTGAAACTCATTTAGGAACCCCTGGGTGGGCACTCAGGCCCTGGAGGCTGCCCAGGAATGTCCCTGCCCTCTCACTGGGCACAGGCACATCATTTTAAGGATGCTTTAAGCTGTGCCTCTCTGGTGATTATTTTAAATTAGGCTGCTCTGCTTTGTACTTAAATGGTGCAGGAGCTTTGCAGAGTTCAGCTAAGGGTGACTGGATCTGTGCAATTCCTGAAGTGGATGCGTGTTTGAAGATGCCTTCTCAGATACTCTCCTTGCTTTCTATTTCTATTTCAGCCAGAGACCAATGGAAAAACTATAAAACCACAAATTGAGTTAATTTTACACTTAAGAAATCCAAGGCCAGAAGGGATCAGTGAATATAATTACTTGTCTGTTGTTGTTTTACTAAGTAGTTTTGTTTGTAACCAAAGCAACTTGGTTTTGCTTCTGGAAATGTATTCTGCCTCACTTGACATTAAAAGAAAGGAAATTCATTACTTCTTCCAGTGTCTAATTTCCATCCTTTTCCTTCTCATTTCAGACAATCCGGACCTACTATCTAGGTCTTGGCACTTAAGGCTCTGCTTTATTGGATTAAAAGCCTTTTTGAAGCCATGACTTCCTCAGCTGGTAAGTGAGCTCTAGAACGTATGTGTAATGCAACATAGGCAATATAACTAATCAAATCACTCTCAGCCATCCTCTTGTTTAACTAAATTAACTTCAGGCTTCATGCTATGAGGTGTATTTTCATGTTTGAATGTTTTCTGAACCAGCTTGGATTTTTTTTAACCTCCTTAAAATGCAGTGCAATGAGTTTCATTTGCTGAAACCTGTAAAGAGATGGTAATGTTGTTTTGGGAGCTAAAATCTCATGGTAGGAGAGAGACTGTTTTTCCCCTTTTTCTTTGGCTTGGCTCATGCAGAAGCCTGAGAGGCTTAAAGTGGAAAATTTAGTGAATTTAATCTGTCCATTTAGATAACTGTAGACTTGGAAATTCACTAGAGGATGCAACTTGGAACCAGGCATCTCATGCCAAAAAAAAAAAAAAAAAAAAAGGCGATTATCTCTTAGGAGGCAAAGGAAGGGTAAGCTTCTGGTTAAGACAGCTGGATTAGTGTGTGAATCCCTGCTTTTTCCACGTGCTTCCTGCATGGCCTTTTTGGAACCATTGTGCTCTTCTGTGGAGGATGATGATGTTCCTTCCCAGCCCATCGCCACTGGCCTGGGTGGGGTTCCAGCAGGGACGGCCCAGGCCATGGGCCACAGCTGGCAGGAGAGGGGCTGCTTGGCACAGCTGCTTGCATCTCCACAGCAAACAGCAAGTTTGTCTTGGACAGGAGTTTGGGGGTGTTCCAGCAGCTGAACCTGGGGTCTGTAAAACCTGCAGGGTGAAGGAGCAGTCAGGACTGGAGAGCTGCTGCTGTCAGAGTGTGCAGAGCTGGGCTTGGGCATGGCCCCAGACTGGGAAATTCATGGCCCAGACATGGGAAATCCTGAAACTGGGCTCCAGCAGCAGCAGCTGTCAGGAGTGGATGGTCCTGTGGGGTTGTTTTCTGTGCAGAGTTGACCATAATGTGGCAAGGCTCAGGATTAACCAACAGTCACTCCAGCACTTCTCATAGGAATAAATCCTTTTTGTGACACTTCCATACCATTCTGCTACCAGCAGCATCTTGGTAAGAAATGTAAGCTGTGTTACAGACAGGAACCAACCGCGTGCTTAGCAGAGATTTCCTGACTGATGTCTGTGCACCCCCTAGACCTGGGCTGGTTTTATGCTTCTGTCCTTTAAATTGGAACAGAGACTGAAACATTTATTTGGAAAAGGAAACTCTGCAGAGAGCTGCAGGATACTTGCAATTGGGAGATGAAAGAAGATGGAAGTTGATTTGTGGTTTAAAAGCTTGATCTTGCCTCCTGGCCAGAGGCTCTGATAAAAGACCTGGGACAGGTTGCCAAGAGGTTGGGAGGAGGTTTGAACTCCAAGTCCTCCCAGCTGACCTGGTCTAACAAGGAGCATTTTTCCCCTGTAACAGGTGTGAGTGGCTGACATGCAAAGAGAGGGGAAAATGAGCCCTTCTTTCTATTATTCTTCACTTGAATATCAAACGAGAGGAGTCCTGTGAGCGTGCTGCCTCTCTCTCCTTTTACAGGGCAGTTCACTGTCAGATCAGATGGTCTGTTTGTATTACTTTGGAATGGAAAAGAATAAAGGCAGTTTCTATAAAGAAGGACTTGAAAAGGCTTCCCTGGTTTTTCATCAGAGCTGTTGGAATCTTTCCTTCCCCACACTGCCCCTTCCCCAGTCCCACCCCCAAAATGCTCACCTCTCCCTGCCTTTGTCAGGCAAGTGTCAGATTTGACACCTTTGCAGCAAGGTACAGAAATGCAAATAGACAAATCCAGCAACACCTAATCAGAGGATGTAAACTTGCTGTGAACCTAATAAGTGGATTAAAAAAAAAAAAAAAAAAAAGGCCACATCGCTAACACATTTCTCAAATGTTTTTGACAATATTGAAAAACTCCTACCAGTACTGTTCTGACCTGGCTTTTCTGACCTTTTCTTTCCCGTGTGCAGTGTCCAGCCCAGGAAGGTTCCCCTGGCTGTGGGAAGGGCAGCAGGAACCTGGGCAGAGCAGCTTTGGCTCCCAATCTCCAAGGCTGGCAGAGGGAGAGCTGAGCCCCACACCTGCAGTGCTGCTGAGCAGGGATGGCTTTGCTTCGAGCTGCCCCTGTCCCCCATCCCTGCTGATCCAAAACTGGCACTTCTCTGTTGACTCTGGGCTGTGTTTCTGTCACCAAAGTGTCAGGATTTGCACTTGCCTTCACAGGAGCATTGCAGAGAGCCCTAACACGGGGGTCTTTCATCTGATGGAAATGAAGCCAAGCTGAGCTGCCCCTGGTGTTCTGCAGCAGCAGAGAGGTTGGGGATGCTGCCCGGGGCCAGGACCAGCTCTCCTGGGCCAGGATCAGCCCTGGATGTCCCTGCTGAAGCCACAGGCAGCTCTGAGCTCCTGAGAGGGAAGGATCAAAAAAGATGGGACACTTAAGGGAAATGGCTTGATAAAAAAAAAACCTGGACTTGTGCTGGGGCTAGAGAGGTGCAGCCTTGGTCCAAGAGGTCATCTGGGATGTGGGGTGTTAATTTTAGTGCAAGTGTCCCAGGGTCCATTTCCACTTCAAACCCACAACCTCCCTCCCTAAAGCAGAAAGGGCACCACAGAAGCTGTCACCTTCCCCTCCTCGGCTGGTTTTTGCCCCTCTCCTGCCAGTTCAAAAGGAATTTAGCACACCTGGGGATAAGAAAGACCAAACGTTCTGCTGGACACCTTTGAACAAGAACACCCAGCTCCAGTAAGGAAAATGGCAAAGCAAAGGCCTTGCCAGCACTTCAGTTTCTATTTTTATTATTCCATGGGGTTATTAACAAAGGTACAGGTCTAGTCCCTTGGTTGATGGGGTGCTTCCTTTCTTGCTTGTTCTATGTTTGGGAGCTTCCATGCATTTAGACACTTTACAATCCTTTTTTTCCCCTTTACAAGGACAGCTCTCTGAAAGGTATTGTAGCACAGCATAAATAACCTGGCGTCTCCCCAAAGCAGGAACCAGGAGGGGTCAAACCTCATGGAGAAGAATGTTGAGGGTCCCCCTCCCAACCCCCCAGAAACATTAAAGAACACTTTACAAATCCATTGCAGACTATTCAATGGAGTGGGTTTTTGCTCTCACCCAACAACAACAACAACAAAAAAAAAACAAAACAAAAAAACACCCAAAAAGCAAACCAACTCCCTGTGAAGTTATGCCCCAGGACAGGATTTGCCTAGCACTTGTGAAGTTAGGGCTGTGCATGTGTGAGCAATGCCTTCAGATGGCAGAGCAAGCAGAGTAGGTTTGGGATTGGCATCCAGACCAACCAGCCCCAAATCTGTGGCCCAAGACCAACCTCAGCCAGTATGACCCTGCTCATGCAATAAACTTAAGTGTCAACTACAATTAAGCAAAAGAAATATTTGAATTCTAACAGTTAACAATGCTTAGGATGAGAATTAAGTGCTTAATTAGCAGCATTGTTTCCATGATGTACACATTGTTAAAAGTCAACAAGAGGGATCTGTATTTAATGTTTTTTAACGGGTTAGAAGCACATCACATCATACAACAGATGGCACGTTGTGAATTCATTTTTTTTTTAATTAAAGATTTAAAAATAAAAAAAACCATTTGACACCCTAATATACATAAAGTCACAATAAACTCAAATGTGCTAAAAGCAAAATGTGCATGAAGACACTCATTCCTAAAAAGGCACCCTGCCACCAACATCTTTTAAAATGTTTGTCTAATTCCACCAGGTCTCTAGTTTTCTCTCCCTTCCCTACAGGTGAGACTTTAGACTGCTACCAGGAACAGATGCTACCCCCACTGCCACCTTTCAGGGCTCTGTGCTATCACTAGAACACTTAAAACTGTGCATGCAGACTTAGCTCGAGCTTCTCCTGGAATGAACCATCGTGATTTAAAACGCACAAGGGCTTTTTTCTTAGAAGGCAGTGGTATCTGAGCCGCTTGTAAGGGCCAAGAAGAAAGAGACAGGGTTATAAAATAACTGCTGTGCCTCCTCTAGAGAGCTTTGCTACTACAAACCCTCTCCCTCCTCCCCCCCATCCTCTCGTAAAAACAGTCCCTAAAGTTACAAAATGACACACACACACACAGAGGGATGAAAAGTGAAGGGGTTGGCTTTTAGGCTGTCAGGGTGTGACAGCGACCGAGTGCCCGAGTCCCCGGTCACAGCCGCACACACAGACAGACACACGCGAATGCGGGGACACCCTGCCCTCCCCACAGGCAGCTCTGCGTAGCCTCCTCTCCTCTGTTACCACGGTCTCCACATGGCTTTGGGCAGGCCAGGCGAGGGCAGGCCCTGCGTCTGGGACGCGTCCAGTCCGTCCGTGGGCGTCTGGCCCGGCTCGGCCTCCGCCTCGTCCGAGTCGGAGCAGGGCTCTTGGCCGGGCGAGGGCAGAGCCAGGCCCGGCCGGGCTGCAGCCGGCAGCGCCTCACCGGCGGGCCAGGGCCCCAGCGCGGGCTCCCCCAAACCGTCCGTGATCGAGTCCGGGCAGCCGCCCTCGCTGAGGGGCATGGACTCCAGCAGGTGGTTGAGCAGCTCGGCGGCCGTGGTGGCGTCGATGCCGGGGCAGCTGGAGACGAAGGTGTGCACCTCATGCATGCACTGGATGTAGCCGGCGGCGAAGCGCTCGCTGGCCTCCAGGAGCCGCCGCCCGCCCCCTGCGCCGCGGGGGACAGAGAGGGCCGCGGGTGAGGCGCGGGCCGGGCCGGCCGCCCCTCGCCAC
>WEKY01027059.1:0-14761 GCA_013390045.1 Picathartes gymnocephalus | reverse complement strand
GCCCTCGCCCCGCGGCGGGCTCTGCCTGCCCGGCGCCATGGCCGCGCTCGCTCCGCGCCGCTCCCGCCCCGCGCCGCGCCGTTTATAGCCCGCGATTTGCATGTCAGTGAGCCCATTGGCTGCGCCGCGCGCACAGCGCCCAGCGTCGGCCGAACGCACCAATGGCGGCCAACAAAAAAAAAACCGGAGGGGCGGCCCGAGCGGAGCGGAGCGGCACCGGCACCGGCACCGGCCCGGGGATCCCGGCACCGGCACCGCCACAGCCCCGGCCCTGCAGGGATCCCGGCCGCTGCGGCTCCCCGAGGCGGCAGGGCACGCCACTCACCCCCAATGAACCCCAAACCCCAACACCCGCCGCGGGCTCAGAGCCTCGGACCCCCCGCGAGTGCGGCCGCGATGTTGACGGAACGGAGGGCACAGTGCTGCCGGCTGCTGACACCGGCCGGGGCGTGCAAAAGCCGGTCTGAGCCGTGCCCGGGAGCCCGCGGGGCTGAGCAGGCACAGCAGGCCACGGAGCCGCTCTCGTCCTGCCCTATCCCAGCGGACGGGACGGCTCTCGCGGCCGGTGCCAGCCCGGCAGGACGCGCTCCTTCGGGCCGTGTCGCAGGGCACGGTGGCTGCAGCGCGTTCCCAGCCCCGGGCGCTGTTCGCCGGCCCGGTAGGCACGGGCAGCTGGCCCGGAGCGCTCGGTACCGCCCGCCTCTCTGGCTGAAAGCGGCGGGCGGGCCAGCTTTGTGCGGGTAACTTGATGCTGATGACAGTTGGCAGCTGCAGTTCCCCCAGCAGAGCGAGGCAAAGAAAAGCATTAGGGCTCGTCCCCGAGGAGAGCGACAGGTGTTCGCTCCCGCTCCTTTGTTTCCCTGCTTTTATTCCCCTCGCTAATGCGTGGCATATTTTCACCGCCCGAGGAAACGGGAGCCGCGTCCCCCGCTTGAATCGGCGCTGCCGGTGCGGAGCTGCCCGCTCTCCTCGCTGTACGTGTCCGGCACAGCTCCCCTCCTGGGCTTGTGGCTTGTCTTGCCACGGAAAGCCCTCTGGTTTTGGTGGTGCTGAGGTTTTCCCTACGGAGAGGTCTGGGCTGGAGCGCTCAGAACCGCGGGATACCCGGCTCCATCAGTTCTTAGGGATCCGCACCTGGATCGGGGCGTGGCGAGTCCCACGTGGCCCAGTGGGTCCTTTGGCACTCCCACTGCTGCCGAGCACTGCTTTTCATCCTCAAAATGCCGTGTAAACCTCCGTGCCCGCGCTGTGCTAATCCACGTGTGACGGCAGAGCGAGCTGGGACACAGAAGTTCAGCACTGCCTTCCCAAGGCCACCACGGAGCGCACAAAAGCACAGCCAGGGTGTCCTGGCTGGACACCCAAGCTCTGGCCACTCTTCCTTTTGGGATGGACAGGAGGTGTTCTTTTCAGAAAGGTGTTTCTGGTGTGTTTCTTCCTTTCACGCTCAAGCGTGGGTGCTCGGGTTTTGTTGAGTCTGTTCAGGTGGTGACAAGTTTCCCTGCAGCAGGCAGGAGCAGAGTGGGGTGTACTGGGGGCTGGATGTCTAAATCTGCCCTTCTGCTTCCGATGCACCTCATTCTCTGTGTAACACAGTGTGGAAAGAGGCTCATTCTTTTCCATTTTATAATTACTGCTGGCTAAGCAGAAATGCTGTGTGGACCAGGCCAGGTACAGAACATTTTTTGTATTTAAGCAAGTAGAGACACCTGTGACTGCTCTGTGCCTGGCTGATGCATCCTTAGCCTGCCTAACTGGCAGGGAAAAACCACAACTGTGTGTGTGCAAACTGCAGCAAAGTAATGGGTGTCACAATTTTGAAGGAACCATCTTCATTCTGAACCAAAACTAGGCGCATGAGCTCATCAGAGATGTATGAAAACACACAAATGCACACACACACACTTGGGAAATTTGCAGCAACACACAAAATGTAGGTAATCGTTGGTAAAAGGTGAACTCCAAGCCTCTGTGAGCTTGTTTTCAGAGAAAGCTCGGCTTTTCCTAGAATGGGGGTGGGAGGAAGTGGCTGAGCCTGGTTGCTGGCTGGGGTAAAACCACAACACACAAATATTCACGTGTTCACTGCTCAGACAGTGGGGTTAGCACTGGTGGAAATGGTGCGCATTTACATGGAGGCATTGCCCTGCCAGGACTGCGGGTGCACTCCCCAAACCTGCCAGGCCTCTTTGCTGCAGGTGTTTGCCTCTGTTGAGTTCCAGAGCTAACTTGGCTTAGAGGTGCTGCAGTGTTAATGCAGGAAACTGAGAAGTGAAGAAGCTCCCACACTCACCCCAGTCCAGGTGCAGATGTGTCAGGACTTGGGTGATGAAGCTGTCACGGCTGCTGAACAGCAGTGATCTCTCACAAGCCTGGATCTGAGTTTTTTTGAGCAGTGACGAGCTGCAGGCACAAGGTGAGGACTTCTGGATGCACGAGGAGATTTCAGCAGCAGCAAATCTGGGCTAAAAGCAGCCAGAGAGAGTTGGCCATGGCTGTAACATCCTGTTTCTGCTCTGGCTGGGTGGGTGCTGATGGCAGGCCGTTGTACGACTCGCTGGCTCTTGCTCTGCAGCATGTCTTTTTGGATTTTCTTTGAAAAGCTGCAGGTCAAATGAGTTGACAAATGCTGGAGTTGTTTGTGCTGGGCATTAAAAATGTATGTGCCATAAATATCAGGGCATCACTGGAGCTGCCATTCTGGAGGGGGAAGTCGCTGCAGGCTATCTCCTCCAGCCCACAGAGACATTGTGACATTTTTTGTGCTGCTTTCAACAAGTTTCATCACATCAGGTGAAGCGAATCATGGTAACCTCATGCATTTTAGTGGAAATGTCAGCTGCAGTCTAGTAAAAGAAAACATTCCTTAGATACCTTGTCCAACAGCTTGCTGCTTGTCCGTGCCTGGTGGTTCCTGAAGATTTCACTCTGTATTTTATCCAGGTTAAGCCCATCCTGCTCCCTGCTGATGGGGAGCTGCACAGCCACTGCTCCCTCCTGCATCGAGTTGAACCTTTGCTATAGCAGGGAGCTCTGTCCTGCCAGAGACAGGCTCCTACACGAGCTATAAATTACAATTTAGCCAAGGAACAGCATCATTTTAGCAGCGGGAATGGCACCCGGGCCTTGCTGCATGTGTTCTCCCACCAGGCTGTGTGCAGAGCAGTGTAGCACAGCCTACGAAACAGGCTTTCATTCTTTCTGGGTGATGCATGAGCACCACAGCAGCCGTGGTGGCAGTGGCAAAGGCAGCTGTGGGAGGCCACCCTGCAGCCTCAGCTATGTGCTGGGTGTTTTGGAGGGCCAGGTAAGTGGCAAATACTCATTTCTCACACACTCCTGTCTGAGCTGGCAGGTGCATTTGGCTCCCAGAAGAACATTCACAGGGACATAACGAAACTCAAAACAATTTGAGTGCTCAGCAGGCCAAGTGTGCTGCCAGCCATGCTCTTGGACTGGAGTCAGGAGGTGAGCCAGGCTCTGTGTGGATAATATAATCAGGGCACGGGATTAAGACATGATGAGCACGCACAAGGTCCATTGGAAATGCTTGAGTAGTTTCTTTCATAGATGGTTTAACATCTGTTGTCGCTGGAGGCACAAGTTCCTGTCAAAAAGACACGTCATCCTCATAAATATTAATGGCGCATATAAATAGCGGTGGGTGTGAGCTGTGGGTGTGAGGTTAACGGGTGAGCTGCTCCTGAGGCACCAGACTCGCTCCTGCACTAACAAATACAAACTGTTTAGGTGGCACAGCAAGCAAAAAGCTTTCTTATGCCTCCTCCTCTCCCTGGGGTCCCTTCGCAAATGCACTGTGTGCTGTGATTAGTCTCTTGCCTTGTCACCGGTGAGGAGGGGAGAGGGAGAGGGAGAGGGAGAGGGAGAGGGAGAGGGAGAGGAGTCCAGTCTGTGTGTGCATGAGGATACACAGTAGATAAGAGAGGCTGCACAGCAACACTTGGTGTNGGAGAGGAGAGGAGAGGAGAGGAGAGGAGAGGAGAGAGGCTGGAGCTGGAAGGGCTGTAGGTGATAAATAAAGTGAAGGAGGGAGGCTGTTGGGAGAGGTCTGCAGCATTCCCCATCAGATCATCCTGGCTGCCTTCAGTGCCATCGATTTCTCTGCTGCTAATAGCTGATGTTTAAGAGGAAAATAGGGTTGGATATCACCACTGAGCTGCTCTTGGACTCCAGTCTGTTTCTTACTGCAAATTGTGTTTGCTGCCTTGAGCACTGAGTTCCTGCTGCCCTTTTCAAAAACCGTAAGGCTTTTGCTATCCTTATTTATTTATCAGCAGACTTGGCAGCAGTGCTAGTGTTCATCAGCTGGGGCACAGAAGAGCAGTTCATACCAGCCAAAACACTAATGAGTGGCATTCAAAAGGGTCTTATGTCCACTCACAGGAGAGCCCCAAAATTGCATTTGCTGCTGTGGAAGCTCGGGGTCCCCTCTGTCTCAGATGGGCCCAGCCTTCCTTCAAAGATACTTTGACTTTCTGCTTTTCTGGCGATTTTCAATGCAGTAAAGGGTGAGGGGCTGTGCTGAGCAGGCATAGAGGAGAGCAGAGCCTCTCCCTGGCAGAGAGGGATGGATGGGTGCTGTGCACTGGGGGGGTCGCCCCAGAAAAACCCTCTGTGCCACATTTCTTACCTTGTCAGCCTGCTGGGCTCCTGCAGGGAGATGCCTGAACTCATAAAACACTGCTGCAAACTGTTTCAGCTCCTGCCATTGAGCTGGGGTCTGTCAATAGTGGCTGTGGTAGCATCCTGGGCCTTTGAGGTTACAGACACCATCACCTGGGCACATTATGTTTGTGGAATTTATTTCAGGGAGGTGAGAATAACTGTCTGAAGCAAGTACAGAGGAGGTTTTTTTCAGTTGGATAAAAAAACCATAGTCTGCCTGTGGTGCTTCAGGGAGCAGTTCCATCGTGTTTCCAGGGAAGCCTCCTCTATTTGATTTCTCTAATATTTTTGCTCATTGGAAGTTACCTTTATCACGGGGCGGTCTTCATTGTGGGCTTTTTGCTATGTTTGTAACTTGTATCACCAGTCCTCCTCTGCAAGATATTTATATTAGTTCCTAAATGCCCCACAGGCATCCTCATTAAAGTACATTTGCTTCAGAGAAGGAGCTGAAGCCCTTAAACACAATCCTGGCTGGGGCTGGAAGCTTTTAAAGTATTTCTTTACTTTGTCAGAGAGTGTTTCTGCCGACATGCAGTGCATGCCCAGGGTAGCTCCCAGCCTGTCCCTCTGGCAGGGACACTCCACGTTTGTTGACAGGCCACAGGTTTTATTTTTATCAGATTAACCCCTACATAATCAGGCTCTGAACTTCGCTCCCGTGTGTTTTGTGAAATGCTCTGGGAAATGCCTCCTTTCAGTGTCCCTCACACGATTTGCTTTCACATTACAAACTGCAAATCTGTAGCTTGGGGAAAGTCCTAGGAGAAGTTTGTGATAGCCCTTTTAGCAATGACAGAATATATTTTATTTGTTAATTTTGATGAACACCTGTCTTTTCCAAGTCAAAACAAGAAATATTTTAGAAGCAGAGACCAATTGGGGGTCTTGGCCCCCCAGTTTTGTGTTTTGTACAAATACTGGGTTTGATCCAGCTGCAGGGGTGCCTCAGATTGGACAGATGGCTTTTCTGGAGGTATCCATGAATAACCTGGGGCACGGCCACAGCAACAGATATTTGTGGATCCTGTCCTAACCATGCCATGCTCTGGCTCTGGGCTGGTGTTTCTTCAAGGAGGTGACACGCTGTGGCCCAGGGGCCTTTTTTCATGGCCTGGAAAAAGGAACCTGAGGGCTTGGTCTGCTGTGTGCTATGGAAGAGGGTGTTTTGTAACCCCTCTGAATTTAGAGTGGATTTTAGCCTTGCTGCCCTGCACGGCTCCTCTGTTGGGCACAGTGCTTACCTCATGTATGGATTGGTAGGTATTTGTGTGAAGGAAGCTCAGCAGGCAGATCTGAACGGGCAGGTGACTGCTGCCATTCCCTCCTCTCCACATGGATTTGTCCTTTCTGGAGGGGCTCAGCACGATTTAAGAGCAGCATAAGGCTTTTGAATATTTGGGCTAAGAATTTGCTCTGGAAGTTGAGCACAGAGAAACATGAACTCCGCAATGTCTCAGGAAATGATGCAAGATTGCAGCCTGCAGAGGAGAACACAGTTCCTCTGCTTGGATTGTTGTTTTTCTTCATGTCTCTTTTTAGTGGGACTCAGGTGTTTGCAGGAAAATGACAAATGTCTTCCTGCTGTTTACCACATGCTGGATTTTGGTCATGGGGAGCTGCTCAGTATTTCCATTCACCTCTCAGCTGTTGTGGGGTGGGGATGGAAGGGACCTCCTGAGGGGCTGTGCCTCCAAAATCTGTGAGAAATGATGGCTGCTCCCATGATTCTGCCTGTGTCAGCAGGCACAGGACACTGCAGCCAGCTCACCTGGCTAGGCACAAATCACAGAAGCAAAAAAAAGCTCAGGGAAGAACAGTGGCATCATGGAAAGTCAGGAACACTGTGTAGGCTCCTATTTATGCTACGCAGGGTGACTTAAAAAGAGAAAAAAATGCTAGTTTATATTAAACAATATTATTTTTTATAGAGAATTTAAAGTGCTTTATTCTGTTTGGGGATTGGTTTGTTTGTTCTTGTTTTTTTTTTTAAGTCTGGAGAAAGGGCAGCACTACCCCTGCAGCACAGCTGGTTTAATGGAGCACGTTGGGAAGGGGTTCATTTACTCCATGAATTCAGGATCCAGTTTAACTGGACTCCGAAATGGCAACTTTTGAGGGTGAAGCCATTTTATTGGCTTCTGGGGATTGCTCCACGTTCTATAAACCCCAGTAAAAGTTTCTTAGCACAGCCACAGCTTCTGTGTCCTTGCAATTAATAGAAAAGCAAACACCAGGTTTGCTCATGTGCACAAATGGGGTTCTGAGCAGAGGGGTAGGACCAGATCCACCTGGTGCACATTGCTGGGTGAAATCAAAATTCCAATGAACGATCCACAGCCTAAAACTGCAATTAGAGGGCAGGCCTGGAAAACAACACACAAACTGGAAATGTGGGCAACTCTGCCTGGGCTATTCTTTGTTTCCTTCCCTGCAACCCTTCCAAGGAGTGCTGTGTGTCCTGCCAGGGCTGTGTGACAGCTGGGGTGGCTTCTCCCCAGAGCAGGGATCCCTCAGCAAGCTCCTTTGACAGCTGGATATGGGCAGCAAGAGCTCTGGGGCTGGGACCTGTGGCTTCCTGAGTGTATTTGTGCCACAAGAGGCACGTGCTGGACAAGGTGCAGGAGGCGGCCCTTGCTCCAGGTGGTCTGTAAAATATCCCTGGCTTATCGGGGTACTACAGGGCACTATTCCAAACTTTGTTATGAATATTGTGTCAGGCTACAAAGGGAGATCACTGAAGCCTGGCCTTAGAGGCACCTGCAGCTCCTGCCCTGCTGCCCATGTCCTGTGACTCCTCCATCTCCTGCCCTGCTGCCCATCTCCTGTGACTCCTCCATCTCCTGTCCTGCTGCCCATCTCCTCTGTCACCTCCCCGAGCTTTGCTCCTCAAGACTCTCTGGACAGACCTCAGGATCAGGGCAGGAATGAGCTCATTAATCCCACACTTCTTGAGTGCCTGTGATCCAACCATCCCCTACAAGATGTGGGCTCCAGCAGCTGGCCAACACCAAACCCAGAGCTCCCCGGTCTGGAGCAGAGCTCCCTTCCTAATTAACACCTGTAATTAGAGACAAGCCTGGAAGAAACAGGACTGATTCCTTGGAGAGCTCATCGGGAGGATCAGGAAGGGCAGAGCAGGTGGTTTCAGGTACAAGCTCTGAGTGCAGGCTGGGTGGAGTCAGCCCTCAGGCTTGACCCCAGATATCGATGTAAACAGATCTTCTGGGCACTCCTGTTATGGAAAGCAAGGGCAACTCTGCAAGTCCTGTACATGACAGGATGGAGGCAGAACCAGCAGAGAGATCAAGGGCTGTTAATGCAGAACACATCCCTGAGCCAGCTGGCAGGGAGAGGTCATGGAAAGACCTTCAAAAGGGCTGTCAGGACCATGCCTCCTGCTTGAGCCAGACTGGAATTTATCAGTGCCATCAGATATGCAGAGGTGTGACTGCTACCATGATGCAGTGGCTTTCCAGAGGAGAAGGAATGACAGGAGGGACATCAGACAGCAGCTGACAAGTCACCCAACAAGGGAGGTGGCTGCTGTGAGACAGAAGATGGGCCACCCCATTTCAGTGCTCTGACAAAGCAATCCAACAGCACAGAAGGCCTGGCAGAGGATGTGGTGTCACAAGTACCATTGGTACCCTGGCAAGCAGAAGGCCACTCAGATGAAAGGGTAACAGTGAATTCACATCACATTTCTGGAAGTTCACCCGCTTGGTGTGATCTCCAGAGAGCTCCCAGGAGATGCAAGGCACGGCCAGCACAAACACCTGGCTCGTGAGTGGTTCAGGATCCAGGGGTGCTCTGCTGTCTCTGGAAGGCACAGGTCACCTCTGATTTTCTATTCCTCTTGTAATCTCCTGCCACAAGAGCTGCCGTTTCTGAGAGCTTGTGGGCAGGCAATGCAGCTCCAAATGGCACACCAAAGGCCACAGCCAGGAGGGCACACACCACCTGCCAGCACTGGGCTGGCACTGCCCATTCCCCTGAACCTCTGCTGCCAGCACAGCTTTGGAGCATCCTCCCCTCAGGAAACACCACCTGTAGAGCCCTGAGGGAGGCAGAGACCCTGTCCTCGCCCCAAAGACAGGGCAGTGTGGGTGACTCCCTCCAGACCCCCTCACGTTGATGCCTTAAGGTTTTTTTCTGTTCTGCTTTAGTGTGTTACTCTCAGCTGCATATGAAGTGTTTCTGAGTTCTCCTCACAGGGCAGTCAGACACAACAATTCTCTCCAGTTCAACATTCAAGGACAATCCTTCCCAACCTCAGGCCCAAAAGCACCAACAATGTAAAAAAGAGGAGGGCAAGCAAGGAGGGGGGAACTTCATCATTCCAAGTGATTAATTGGACAGTTCAGCTCAAGATGCAAATGGAGCAGAACTTCTCAAAGTGTGAAACCCCGTGCCCAGGCCCCTTTTCTGTGTCCATCTTGAGGCCCATCCTGGCAGGGCTGCAGCCGGGCTCTTGCATTGCCAGGCCGTGGCCTTGGAAGGCCTTGCAATAAATCCCTGCTTTATTCCTCTCATTTTGTCTGCCCTCTGCTCCAGCTCACACTCATCAGGCATCAAGGTCTCTGCCCACCAGCATTGCTCCGGTGTGTGAGGTGCAGCAGGCAGAGGGGCTGCACATCCCTGCTGCTCACAGAACACAGACCAGGGGGGTTTCTCTTTGCACCTCAGCTCCTCTGCAGGCTCCTCACACCCCTGGGGCTGTCTGAGGTGAAGGGGGAAACAGAGGCAGCTGTGTGACCAACCCAAATCCTGAAGGGTTTGGAAAGGGGACAGGTATTAATGGGGAAGGTGAGGATTATATCTCTTTTCTTTATGTCAGCAACAGAATGGGTAATGCCTGGAACAGGCAGCTGATGACACCTTTGCTGTATTTTCGGAGGGAGATGAGTCAGTGCAAGAAAAACAAACAAGCAAACAAACAAGCAAGGGCTGGAGGCCAAGCAAGGACTAATTAGCACTGAGCAGCGCTTGCCAGAGCAGCTGCTCCTGCTGAGCTACAGCTCCTGCTGGCACAGGGAGCCCTGGCTCTGTCCAGACGGATCACATCCCCCAGTAGCTCCCAGGCAGCAGGGGCTGAGGGGGCTGTGCTGGGGATGTCCCTCTTGCTGTCCCCAGGATGCTCTCACAGCACCCTGCAGGGACAGGTGCCCCTTCCCCTTCACCCCCGCAACATGAGGCCATGCTGTGAAAACACTCAGGCTGGAGAAATGCAGTTCACTGGAGGAAAAACCTCTTGTGGCAACCTGGATTTTAAGAAAGGGAATGTGGAGATTGTGCAGGTCTTCCTGGAAGAGTTGGAGTGTCATGAGCAGAGGCAGGGGATGCTGAGGTGGCTCAGCGCGAGGGAGTGCAGCCCTGCAGAAGGGCTCAGCTGCTCAGCATCTTCATGCTTGGCTTGTTCAGCTGATCTCATCCACGTTCAGAAACAAGGCAGTGTATTTACTGTGTCTGAGGTGTGCTTTAAAAACCTAATTCCAACAGCATTAAAATTAAATAACTTGGCAGGGAGCCTACAAAAGACACTGTATTTCAAGGCATATCTAGACAGGAAGATGGTTCATACAATTATGCTGACAGTAAAATGCTGAACTTAATTATGACTTCAGCAATGATGACATATTTGTGATGATTAAGTTCAAGATCTGCAGATAACAGGACATGGATAAACTGCTGGGTTCCACGGACTCTCCCCCGAGGAAAACATCCTGCCACAAGCCTCTCCCAGTAATGTTCGACCTCTCCAGATAAATTTAACAGAGGAACAAGGAAGAAGAAAAGCTATGAGGAAATGAAGTTTATGTAAATTCTGTCAACATGGGCATCTGGGCCAAAGTGAGAGGTCCTGCAAGGGGGGTTTTTCCTTTTGCTGAGATGCAGAGCCACAAATGTTGGGCACAAAGGAGGGAGGATCCAACCAGCCAACACAGAGCCACAGGCAGTCAAGCTCCACCACTCCCAGAGAAGCTTGCTAGGTGGCAAGGGCAGGAGGAGACTTTCTCCTGGAGGCTCAGAGTACACCACAAAATATATTAAAGGTGGTTTCATGTCACCCCTCCTCTCTTTCACTGGCTACTTGTGCTCACAAGGACAGGTGTTACTGCCCCAGGGTCACACACAGCTGCACACACAGCACTGCTGCTGCCCAGAAAACCTTGCCTTGCTTCTATTCCAAAATCCTGAGTGGGTTCAAACAAAATTCCAGCTACCTTGGCCTAGAATAGGTCCCTCCCCTCACATCCACCTCCTGGGTAAAAAGTGACTCCTCACTTTGTACTCCTCACGGGTAAAAGTGATTCCTTTCCACATCTATTCCCCTTCCTGGACCAATAATCTTCATACTGAGCTTATACTGCCCTGGGAAAGTGGAGCAGACAGCCTCCATCCAAATCTGGGTCACTGTGGCAAACAAAAATCACCAAGTATTTTGATCCAAAAATTCCTGCAAACCCTGACAGCGTGCTGGCAGTGTCACCAGAGGGAACAGAGGGACTGAAAAGCCTTTTGGAAGGGACCTGTGGGGTCTCCAGTCCAAACCACCCTGAAGCACAGCCACTGCCAGCAGCAGGTCAGGGTGTCTGTGGCTTGATCTGAGCCTCAAAAGCCACACAGCAGGGAGATTCCTCTCTGGGCAGCCTGTCCCAGTGCTGCCCCAATCCCAATCCCCGCAGCTGATGTGAACCTTGCAAGCTGCACTGAGTGAGCCCTTGGCTCATGAGCTGTCCCTGATGGGAAGAAGAGCCTGGCTCCCCCAGCTCCGTAACTGCACTGTGGGATGGGTTCCCCTCAGCCTCCTCCTGACCAGGCTAAACCACCCCCTTTCCCCAGGTCCTGCCCATGCTGGTGGTTCCCTCCTGGACCCCTTCTTCCTCCCCTCACCACCCTTCTCACCCTGGGCTCCCAAAATTGATGTTCCTGCAGTTGTCATTGCACAGGGTCCAGCACTCAGCATTTCTGGAGCTGCAGAGCAGCCTGATGCTGGGCAGTCTAATGTGGATAAATTCTACCCAGCAGGACCATGGAAGAGGTGTTGCAGTGAATACTGAGCAGTTCAGGGTGAAAAGAGACCTCTCAATAATTTATAACAGTGAGCACAGTGAGCTGCTCAGTGTAGAGCTGGTGGGTGCAGGGTGCCAGCCCTGCTCAGGCTGCGGCACAAGGATGGCCATCTGCCAGAAATATTGAATGAGGTTTGTCCTGCCCTCCCCAGGGACTCACCCCACCCCACCATGGGGCCCTGCTTGCTTGCTCCTTCTCTGTCTGGAGAAGGAGCAGGAAACTCTGATTTAGAAGCTTTCAAGATTGCTTCCTCCTTCAGATGAATTCTGTGCAAATATAACATTATTGACACAACAAAGAGGCAGATCACACTCAAGTAAACCATTCAGTTTCCCTCCCCACTGGGGCCTGAACTCAAACATCATAAAGTCTTTTCCTGGGACCCAGCACAAACAGAATAAAAGCAGTCCTGCAGCCAGGACACGAAAGCACAGCTCCCCTCTCTTAACCCCTAACCCACAGTCCACACTCCCCTTCCCTCCTTGCTTTCACAGTGCCAAGAGCTGGGTTTGTCTGGCCCAAAAGGAAAAATTGAAAGCAATTCTCCTGCTTGATGGCAGACAGGGCCTGCCAAGAGACTGCAGCAGCAAGGGCAGCCCCTGTCCTGGTGGGAGCAGAGCTGCCCACGAGCCCTGGGAGTGCCCACCCTCACGAGATGGGTCTAGACCCAGATGGGACCAGTGCCTGTCTGAAGCCTTAAATCAGCCCCAGGGGTTAGGCTGGTTCCATACCCACACACACAATGCCTCCTGACAATTTCCAGATGGCTTCTTGCTAAGAATATGGATTTTCTAGATCTCCCCTTTTAAGAGACTTCACTCTCAGACATTGTTTAGATGATAGATGTCCAGGTTCCTTCTTGGAGCTCAACTCTTTCTCCTTGCAACCATTCTCTTCCAAAAGCCATAAGAAATAAATGACTACATAAAACCAAAAGAGTCATCACAATATGGGAACTTTACCTAGAAGATAAAATCCTAGAAAACAGGAAGGATTCCAGGAGAGATGACTGTGTCAGCATAGCTGTGGGGAGATGCTGAAGGAAACCACAAGCTCTAGCACTTGCAGAACCTGCTAAACACAACCCACAGGACAGCCAAGAGAAACTCATGACAGCTTCTGCCTGCACTTTGGGGTACATTTATCACCAGAGAGTTTCCCCAAAAAGCATCACACTCTTTTGGCAGTATAGGAATACTAAGGAATATATGAGTCTCAGATGACTGAGGAAAAGCAGCAAAAGAGCAGGGCTGGAATCTCTGTGCACCTCAAACTCTGTCACCTGAATACTTGTGCAGACTGGAAGGGTGAGGTGGAGGAAGGACACGGCTTCCCCTAAAGGCACAGCTGGCAGATGGAGGAGCAGTCCAGCCCTTCTGCTGCCCCACCCACCAGAGCACACTGCTCCTGTACTTTTCCCTCCACCTTATCCCTTTGTGCACACCCCCACCCCTTGTTCTTTCTTCCTTCCAGCCTCTGGGCAGAGGTGCAGAGGGGATGGGGATGGAGAGCCTGGGTGGCTGAGCTCCATCAGACAAAGCTGCACAACACACCCTGCTTACAACCAACACCCCATCCGGGGATTTCCAGCTGTTAATGGGAATAAACAGGTGGTTTTTAACCAAATCATACCTTCTCCAGATCTGGGCTAAAAATCAGCAAAGGTGACAAGCCCTGCCAGCTGTCCCAGCTGGTGTCTGCACCACACAAACCCCATGGCTCAGCAGTGACCCCGGGATGGAGCTCCACGGGTTTCTTCTTCCTGGGCTGCACACTGCACCTGAACTTCACTCCTGGCCTGGCTGCTGTCACATTCCCACCTGGAATTCAGCACACAAGTGATAGAAGCACAACAAAAGCCAACAGGTGATTTGGTTTCTCAGCTGGGCTTCAAAGTGGGAGCATTTGGTGCTTTGCTGTGCTCAGGTCAGGGCTCTGGTTCCAACAGCAGGGAACCCCACACCCTCATGGATGCCTGGTGGTCTCACCCCTCAGGGAACCCCCTGCTGAGTTTTTTTCTTTCATTTCATCCCAGTTTTTCTTGGCGAAATAGGTCTCCTGAAACTGAGCTGAAGGCGCACGCTGAAATCAGCAGCTTTTGGTGTCTTTGTGCATGAGTTCTGGCTTTAAATTAGTTGTTGTCCCCCAGAAATCCGGGTAGTGCCTCCCAGGGGGATTATTTTGGCAGTTTTACCTGGCTTTTCACTGAGTCTAGTTCCCTAAATTTAGGAGGGCTTTGTGTGGATTGAGTGCTATGTGCTGTAACTTGGCAGAATCCATCTGCTCAGAGCAAACCCGGGCCATCTCACTCTATTGCTCATTTACTTTAAACATAACTGTGCTGCTGGTCCCTTGATCCCCTGGAGCCAGGAAAGGCTCTGGTGCTTGGCAGGACTGCCTCTCACACCTGATGCAGGGTACAAAGGAGGACGGGAGAGACACTGATCCTTGCTCTGTTCCTGAATTATTGGATGTCTCATTTCTCCAGATCAGGCACTGGAATAACATCTGCAAGCACCCCCTCCATCACCGCCCCCCTGGCACCAGCCAGGGCTGGGTGTGCCCACACTGCCCCAGAGCAGCTCACCTGGGCTGCAGTTGGGCTTTGCTCAGCCTGTTAGAGGCCTCCACTGCTCCTGCAATCAGTGTTTGTTTCTAACTTGTGGCTTTGTTTCCCAGAGTTCATTCGAGTGTGATTTCGGAGTTTCACACCAGGCTTCTGCAGCAGCACACTCACTTGAAGGAGAGGAGGAGGAGATGCAGCTGTCAGGGAAGAAAATACCTGTGGGCATCAGTGTTTTGGGAGTTCCATCCTGTTTCAGGATGCCTGTCCTTTCCAGAGGCCAGCAATGACACTGAGTGCATGCCCTGGCTGCTGAGAATTTGGGTTTGCCCTATATCAGAATATTTACCTTCCAGTGGGTCTGGGGTTACCCTATATCAGAATATTCCCCTTCCAGTGGGTGTGGGGTTATCCTATATCAGAATATTTACCTTC
>WEKY01027058.1:218489-264094 GCA_013390045.1 Picathartes gymnocephalus | reverse complement strand
TTTTTTTAATGCTTTTCTTTTTTCCCACCCCCTCTTCCTCCACCCCAATTTCAAACTGAACTATACAATATCTGATATCTAGTGAAACAAATTTGTTTCATATCTATAACTTTTACCAAGAGTCAAGGAATAATTTGAATAGTAATACAATGGTTATTCACAAATAAGTACACTATCTGCCATAATGTCTAGCTCTGTATATGTGTAGGTATTTCATTTATGCAGCAACTATAATTTGAACCTCTTGTGTGTGTATATCAACTCATCAATTTAGTGGTCTTTAGCATAGATGCTTCCAGTTTATGAGCAATATACACACTTGCAAGGGAATAGTTACAACCACAATTAAAAGTTATGGATGGTAGATGAACCATAGTTACTCTTGCATTGAAATTCCCCACATAAACTGTGTTAGCAACATCTGCAAGTAGGGGTTGCATGGAATATATCCTTCTCTTCTTTATTGGAATTTAATCACCATTCCTAAGGCTGACTTAAATCATGTCATACTTACAGCTTCATACTGCAGAGGGGAAGAAATCTAGTTTCTATATTGAATGATAAAACATTACTTTACATTCTTCCCTGCAAGGAGGAAGAAACATTCCTGTCAATGGTTACAAAGGCTGCTGAGCTGATCCTGCTGAAAACCGCTGGGTGAGCTAATGAGGAAATCAGCTGATCTGATTGAGTTGCTCCTTGAAAGCCCTTGATGCAATCAGTACATAGGCCTAAGCTGTGCTTCCCTCTGCATTATCCAGCTGTGCTGATGGCCACAAGCTGTGCCTATATTCAATAAGAAGAAAGTACGAGTGTATTGTCACTTTGTCTCCGCAGGCTCAAAGGAGGCAGAGGGAGCCTCCAGACTCAATCTTCACCTTCATTCTGAGAGTACACAATTTCTTTTTTGTAATCCTACAATTATGGACCAGACGAGCACCCAATTAATTTAGTGAAGGCTGAAAATGCCTATAAATCACAGTACGCAGTAGCTCCAGAGAAGCTAAACCCTTGGAGAGAGTGCAGGGATGCAGGGAGCACAACCATGCAGCAGAAGCCAGGCTGTTGTGCTGGGATGTGAGGATAGCCTGGCTATCCTTTCTGATGCATAGCCAGTGCTGGCAACACAGAGCCAGACACACTGCTCCTGTGCTCAAGTCTTCTGAGCAGATTATTCTACATTAAAATGTATGGTTTACTATGTCCAGCTCTATTCAGAAATAATTCTAACTGTTCTAAGCAAATATTCAAAACACCTGAGCCTGCCTGTCCCTTTTGAATTCTAAGAATTTTCATTTGGCTATTTATCTTGATAAAAGTAGGTCTGAGCTCGTGGGAATAGGGAAGAGCTCTTGTTTGGTAACACTTTGTTCCAATGAAAAGAAGTAGATCTGTTCAAGGTGTGTGGTATTTTCTCCTCTCATATGCAGTAACACCTGGATTGGAAGTCTTTGTGAACGGATATTACTGATTCTTACCAAGTTGGCACTCATTTGTCACAGAGTGATGGCATTGGAAAAAAAGATGCAACACATTCCCTACTGCAAAATCCTAGTCTTTCCCTAGGGCAGAAAGTGTGACTGAGTTCCATTCGTTCCAGACACCACCCATTTCATGGCCAGTTGAGAGCAGCAGCTGCCTGAGTTCAGACATCCCAAGAATGAGATGATTAGTAGGCACCAGGATATCTTCACAGAAGAGCAATTGTATGCTTGTGTTAGGCTGTTAAAATTAGCCAGGCTTACAGCTTTTGAAGTCAGAACTCCCTGGCTTTATTTGGTTGACGAGCTCAATGTAATTCTGTATCAAAGTGTGCCAGGAACATCGGGTGTCATCACTCCTGGGCACTGCACATCTTTGCTCTCATTCTGACCAGAGGAAACAGGTCCAAACATCCATGATACTTAGATTATGTTCTTGCAAAAAAGTATCCCAAGTTAAGTATTTTTTAGGGAGGGCTAGCACTGGTTTACATTCAATAAAAGCTCTATTAAATTTTGCATCCTTTTTTTCCTGTCCATAGATTTATTGTTGCTTACTTACTCAAGTGGAGCTTACTGATCAGTTTTCACGTGAATTACACTTTTTTTTTTTTCAGTAAATGCTTCTGGATTTTGTCCCCCAAAAAAAGGTCTTTGCAGCTCAAGAAACTAAAGGGAGAAGCAGAAACAACAGCTCTATTTCTTCATCTGCCTTCTCTTTTCACCACACTGGGGCCAAAATCAAAATGAAGCAGGACTGCTGTTCTCAAGGACCTGGACAGGCTGGAGGAAGGCAACAACAGGAACCTCCTGAAATTCAACAAGGACAAATATAAAGTCCTGCCCATTGGAAGGAAGAGCCCTTGTCAACCACACAGGCAGAGAACTGGCAGACTCCTCCACTGCAGTCACCTGGCTCATGGTAGGGGTTCATGCAGCACTACGCACACTGAACATGCAGCACAGCACAAGTCACAGCCCCCCACACCGAGGAGAGCCCCTCCATCCACATCAGCTCACTTTAAACACACAGGCGAAACCTGACAACCCCGGGACAGACTTGCTCTTCATGACTACCCAAGTCACGAGGAAAGCGCCACGTTGCCAGTGCTCATTCATCTTTCATAGGCCTGTCTCCTCTGTACTGATGCTTCCACTTTCATGTACATTTTCTTTTTAGTCATGTGAGGTGGAAGGATTGTTTAGCAGTCCCTGCTCTGGCATACAGAAACCTGTCCCTGTGCAGCTTGTAGCTCCACTACAGACGTTATTGCGCAGAGTGGCATGAAATGTTTTGATCAGACAGTTTGTCATAAATTACGAATTCAGATGCTCTCAACAACTAAAAGTGTCAAATCCTGTTTCCACCTTTTTTTTTTAAAGGGAACACTTGGATTTATTTTTTTTTTTTAACAGAAACAAAGTTTCTGAGCCTATCCCTAAATGTATTTTCTTAACTGTTAAAAAAAATATTTAACTGGTCCAATTCATATGAAAGCTGTTTGGTTTTACTGTTAGGTTGTTGTTTGTCTTTTTGCTCTCGATCAAACCCAAATAAATTAATTTTAGTGATTTTTTCACTTAGGTCGTGAATACAAAAAATCAGCTGTTTCCACAATTCTACCCCTCAGGACAATGAGAACAGTTTCTTTTTATAGCAAAAATTGACCACCAAATTTTCACACTCCAGTTAACTCCCACCAGAGTTAAATGAAAATTGATTTTTCTCAGGCTCCACTGCCTTGCCATGTTACCTTCCTGGATTTGCTTGGCAGCATAAAGAAGCTGTTCAAATTTATTTGCTATCGGTGACTTAGGAAATTGTTTTACGATGCAATGCATACAGTTCTCCAAGTCAGTTACCTACCTGGATTTCATATCTGCCAAGCCAGAACACTCATAATTGCTCTTTGGTTGATATAAATTCAAACATTAGGTCTGTTTGTCAAGCTGCTGATATACTGCTCTACTGCTCTTAGAGACCAGAAGGTACCAGGAACTCCTTGGCTAGGAAACACTTCAGATTTTTTTTCAGCTTCATGGGAAAATGGAGGTTTTTAACCAGTTTTACCCTGGTTACATTTACTATTCAAACCTATTATCTGTGCCTAACACAGGAGTGGATGGAGAAATATTTGACTCTACAACAACAGCAGGAAGTTCATCACATCCTTTTGAATTGCTCATTGTCTCCCAAAGCTGCCTCTTTGCTGTTGATCCCAGTCAGAACTGACCTGTCCACGTGGCTGATCTGCCCAAGGACAAGGCAGTGGCCATCATGTCCAGCCTCACAAATGCATTCCTAGAAACAACAATGTCCACATGCCTGTCCTAGTGTCCCCAGTGTGAAAAGGCTTCCTGAAGAAGGCAGATGATAATTTCAGCCTACAAAAGGAGACGCCCTTCATTTCCTCACTAAAAGAGAGAGAAAGTAGAGAAGAAGGAAGCTCTAGCTGTTTCTACTCTATGCTCTCTCACATCACCAACCCAATTTCAAGGAAACAAAAAGTCATGGCTTTAAGCTAATAAAAACTATAATAGCTTCAACTCATACACATGCCATTGAATAAAGTGACTCTTGCCCTGGTGAATAAAACCCCACTTATTCAAAAGGGAAATAGGATCTCTGGTTAATACACTGGCACAGGTTTTAAGAGATTTCAGTTCAAGCCACATAGCCATCCTATCTGCACCTTACTGATCGCCTCAGCCCATGCTGTCCTCAAATCCAAACTGCTTCAATATGAAATTCACTCTCAGGTACCAGTTATGAACACATTCTGAAAATAAAAAAAAGATTTAGCCTGGTCTATTTATGCATGAAGGCCCACGGTCATGTGTCCTCATCATTTTGGTGCCCCTAAGTGCCCCAGGCTTTATGTGGGATGCAAGCTGCTGACCTATCCATAGGCAAAACAGCCAATACGGTAAGTGAGGATGTACCCGGTATTTTATCCTCTCTCCAGGCATTTCTGAGGACCAAAGGAAATCTGCAAGCCTAGTCTTTAGCTCCCCTATGAATAAAATTGGCAGACAGGATGGAAATATTCCATGTACTGCCAGCTGGGTACAATTCTGATTTAGGACTCACAATCCTAGACCCAGATTAACCTTTTCCTGAGTAAGTATTTTGTCAGCTATAAGAACTTCTGTAACGCAAATAGTAACAAAACAGTATCTCTCGGGAATATAAGAACAGCCAGTTTTAAAGTCTTTAAAACTCTTTTTTTTTTCAGCTGAATCATCCACACACATCATCCTTTTCTGGTTTTCAAGGAAACAACACGCAAATAACTAAAGGTGTTCCAAAGGCATTTAAAATAAGCAAAAAGGATTTGCCTAAGTTGAAAGCAGGTTTATAGAATAGCCTGAAATATTTAGGAGTCTAGGATCTTCTCCTTTGCAAATGTGAGTGATTCACATGTATATTTGGACTATGCTTTGTTCCAACTTCACTTTCAAATCATGATCATTTTGTTCAGTCAACAACAGGAGAGGCCCACCTTTTCTCCAGGGGGGTGATTTATAAAAGTAAACTTGCAAAAATTTTTGTTCTTTTTAATTGTTTTCTTCTTGCTAAATTACATGAGCCTGCAAAGAAGATAGAAATCATTAAAACTCTGAGATGAAGAAGAGGCATTAGATTTGATCCCTTCTCTTACCAAATTTCTGTACTGTATATTTCCAAAGTGATTCAGTGTCAGGTGATAAGCTTTACTTGTCAGGTTAAGTCTCATCATCAGGGAATTTATTATGGAAGCTTCATTTTCCATTCCTTAACTTAATCCTATTGCTCCTTAATTTAATCCTATTACAAACAAGATTGTTGCTGCTAGCCATGTCCACATATTTTCACTGAGACAAAGAGTTACTTTAGAATGTGAAAACTCAAATAATTTTATTACAATTCTGAGAGCAGCACAATTTCTAGGTTGGGTCTGTTCCAGGGGGTGATTCATCTCATGCATGGAGAGGTTGGCACACTAATGCTAGTTTACCTATGCCTGTTAATTGGTGTTCATCAATTAGGATTGTTTAAGTAATTTTTCTGAACCTACAGGAGGAACCAGACCTGGCATAGAACATCTACAATCATAGCAAAATAAAGCAAAATTGCTTCTTTGCACTCCTTTTGAACATTTCAGAAATTCCCCATGGGCTTGCTTTAGCTCTGAGGCATGATCTTGGGTTAATAGTTTTGATTAAGGCAAAGGAAGAAAAGGAAAGAGAAATCAGAACAGAAATAACATCTCAGATCAAAACAATCCTTTTTGATGCTTTATTTCACTGCTCTGTGTAATTCCCAGTTGCTACTGAAACAGAGGTTGGCTGCTTTTACATAGCAAAGCTTAAACATATATATTGTATATAGACACAGACACAGACAAATATATATTACACACAGGCTATTAAACCTGCAAATCCAAGCATATGCAAGTACCATAATGCCAGATTTAAGGTTACCCTGCTCATGTCGTACATGTGTTCTGAGTCAGCTCCAAACAACAAGATCACATGGTATTTTACTAAAGATCTGTGATCATTCAGTGTTAGGTCTGTATCTTCGTGGTTCACAAAAGCGTGGGTTAACCCCTCCACTTGCAGAACTGTAATAAACTTGTAGATTCTTCTAAATTCCTTATTATAAAATATGAACAAGAGATCAAAGGGTTTGACCCAAGTAAATGCCCTGCCAAAATTCCTAGGTTGTTTCAAGACATGGGAGTACGAGAGCTGCCTGCTCAGAAAGGTCTGAACCATTCTGCCTTAAGTTTTCAAATTCAGCCATGAACAGATTTTCCAACTTAGAATATTTCAGCCAAAATGATTAAACTGTAGTAAGGAAAAAGATCTTACACCATGAAGTGACTAGACTCTGGCACAAGATCCAAAATGCCTCTGTGCTACTCTCTTCTTTGCCGCAGAGCAACTACAGACCTCTGAAAATTGTCATGCCCTTGTTTCCTCAGTTGTTCTCTCTGTGAATGGTACAAGCAGGCAGCATTTCCATTCTACTCCTGACAAAAGACCTCATCTATTTTATAGAGTCATGCCTAAAATTCTGATTTTATGCAAAGGAGTCTGAACTCCACCTCAAGCCTGCCCCCAATCAGTTATCTCTTGGCATCCCCTTATACAATCCTTTTCACTTTTGATCTTGAGCATCAGATTCCCTCTTGTAGACTAGAATTGATGATCTACCAAACATTTATTCAGAAATAGTTCTTTTGCCACATCAAACCTGGGAGGCTTATCATTGAATCATAAAATGATCAGTTGAAAGAGACCTTTAAAGATCCAACTCCCCTGCCATGGGCAGGGACACCTTTCATTAGACCAGGTTGCTCAAAGCCCCATCCAGCCTCAACTCCATTATTTCCAATGATGAACACCTTGAATATCTCATGTAAGTCTTAATTAGAACGGGGGTAGGAGAGAATTCAGTTTTGCATATTACCTGTACATACTGAGAATCATTTCATTTTGGGGAAAAGAGATATCTTAAGAGAGTGTGAAGATCTGATGCTGCTCTGACCTTGAAGTGTTGGCTGAGAGGCCATTTCTTCATGGTTGGATGTGTTCCTCGTGTCCTTGGCCACACATAAGTGGTGTTGATAGGAATTTTTTGTGCACCTCTCTCAGAATTACTTCTTCATGTACCCTGTAAATTGAGACAGCAGTTACTAGGTGCTTCATAGCTTCAAGCTCTCCCACAACTCCAAAACCTGTATTTTTTTCATTTTAGGAGTTGAGATTCCAAACCAGAAAGGGCAGATGACAGTACATTTGAATTTCTAATACCCAAACATCCATTTGGCCTGGACAGGGAAGTTGAAATAGCCTAAACCTGGTTACTAAAAAGACTTATAACCTGCTCCTAGAAATCTTATCCTTTGTGGGAACTAACCTATTGCCCTAGCATAACAGCATAACAACCTTGTCAGGGAAATTAATTCCATATTCTGCATATCTGTTACCTAAAGTCAGTAAAACTATTGAAAAGGAGCATTATAGCCTTAAATTGGATTGATTTTTGAGGAATCAGCATAACACTGAGGAACTTCTGCTTCATTAGTAGAATAAAACCCAGATCTGTCGCATTCGTTTATTCATCCCTATTTACAATCCCTGTAGCAAACCAAACTGGAGGTCAGCAGTGCAGAAAGCCTTTGTTCACCTGGTTTCTGAGCTTGTGGCCAGGAACAAAAGAACTTTTATTCATGCATGGTACCAACAGAGGGGAGAAATTTCTTATTGTGGAAAACAATCAGAACTTGTATGACATCAGCAGAGATTTGGTTTCAACTGAATTTCAACTAGCATAAAGCAGACTTGAGGTTGCTGCCAAATGAGTCTGATATTTCTGCAGTACACCCACTCCTAATTTATAGCCATGCTAATGGGAACCAAATTTACCTAAATGTGTATGTGTTTGTATCATAAACTCAGAAACTCTGTCATTCTGCTATCTACTGAGCAAAAGTGGTTCCTGGGGACTGAAGGTCAGGCTTGGGCTCTCTTACTCTGGCGGTTTAGACACTTCCTGTTTAATTAAGTTTTGTGTGAGATGACAGAGCTCCTCAGTGTAAACTGTGGTACCTGGAACAGGCTTGAAAAATGACCTCATCTAACTCCATTATGCAACGGCCCATATGACTCTGCAGTCATTTCTGACGGTCTGTGGCATTTAGCAGTTGGCTGTAGCATGTCTAACCATTACAGAATTGCTGAGAAGACAAATGTCCTTACATACAAATGTAGTTAACAGCACAATGGGTTGCAGGGCAGATGGATGAACTGAGCAGCTAGAAATGAGCAGCTGCTACAGTGGCATGTCTCCCTTGACACAACCTCGCCAAGCCAGGATGACTGTACCCTCTGCGTGTGAGGGAGCTCTAAGTGGAGATGTTGCCATGTCTCCACTTGTCTTAAAGCAAGCAGTGTACCTTTGTGAAGCTCATCTGTTAAATTTTTTAAGACCCCAGCTGGATTTACATTAACTTGCAAAGAAATATATTTGCTCTGTTTCCTGGCTCATAAACACTTGACCACTTCGCGAAAAGCTCTTAGTTCCTGTATAACCTATTCAAGCAAGAAGATCTGTGAAAACAATGGTCTGCAAGCTGTTCTCATGATACAGAGCACCAGGGCTGAGTGGGTGCTGTTCATGCCTATCTAGCAATGCATCAATGTCTGTGTGGTCTCAAAACACTAAAACCTCACTGTGCAATCTAAGGCAAAGTATTTTGGACTCCATCAGAATTTCTGAGCAATTTCAGTAGATGCGAAAAACTCTCCCTGGGAGCTGTCAGCCATTTCCATAATAACTTGTAAAGAAGATCACAGTGACTTTTATGAACTTTTTTTGTAAAGTTGTACCAGCTTGTCCAGTACATCTGTGTCCTTCAGGATCTCTGCTAGACAAGTGTACTGGGCCTGGCTGGGATGGAGTTACCTTTTCTCCTAACAGCCCATGTGGCGCTACGCTTTGAAGCGGTGGCTGAAATTGTGTTGGTAACACAACGTTTTGGCTATTGCTGCACAGAGCTTACAAAGCATCTGTGGTTTTCTCTCTTTCCTCCTCTGCCCACCTCACCCAGCAAGTTGCCTGGGGGTTGACAAAGGGTTGAAAAGGGACCCAGCTAGGACAGTTGATTCTAGCTGGCAACAGAGGTATTCCATACCATATGACATCATGCTTAGCAGGAAAATCTCAGAGGAAAGAGGAAGAATGGGGCATGTTAAGAAGAAATTCTTCACTGTGAGGATGGTGAGGCACTGGAACAGGTTGCCTCATCCCTGGAAGTGTTCAATGCCAGGCTGGATAGAGCTCTGAGCAACCTGCACTAGTGGGAGGTGCCCCTTCCCATGGCAGGGGAGTTGGAACTAGATGGTCTTTAAGGTCCCTTCCAACCCAAGCCAGTCTGTGGTTCTGTGATTCTGTGAAGCTAGGTTTGTGGTTATGGCATTTGTCTTCTCAACTAAAGCTGAGGTCTGCCTTGCCAAGAAGTAGCAAAACATTTGCCCGCCAGTGGGAAGTATTTCCTTTTTTTCCCCCTGCTTTGCCTGTTCATGCAGCTTTTGCTCTCCCCATTAAACTATCACTAGCTCAAACCACAAATCTCCTCACCTTCTTTCTGTTTTTGCCCCACCCCATGAGGGAGGGGAGCCAGCAAGCTACTGAGTAGGTATCTGTTAGCCAGGGTCAACCCACAGCAGTCTGTTCCAAGTGCAGCATGGGGCCCGAGACAACAGGATCAATTTGAGCATTCTATCAGCAGTTAGAGTAGTTAATTGGCAGGTCCTGTGCTGGTCATGCTGGTTGTGTTCTTTTCTGTATATTACAGTCCGAGGTTGCTTCTGCTGTTTGCTGTGGTGCTTATTGCTTTACTTCACTGTGCCTGGACACCGTTTGAAAAAGGCAATGGCCGTGTGCCAGGGCTGGCATATGGCCCTGGCACTGATGCTCCTCTTGTGCTGTGTGAGCTCCCTTGCGGGAAGTGTTAGGGATTACACCTCCCTCTGCTCCTCTGGGATGGATCCTCTGCTCCTCTGGGATGGATGTGTCCAGCTCGTCCGCATGGGCTCCCAAGTTCCCTGTACTGTATCATGTGTGCTGTTTGCTCATGTCCTCTAGCATCGTTGTATTGCTGTTGGGCTTGTGAAATGTGGCTTGATCCTGGCACAAGACTAAACAACTTGTCGGTGAAGTGACAAAGAAACGTGCACCAAGGCAGCCAGTTGGTGCTGGCAGGGTTTGTGGGAGGATTTGGGAAGGTGCCTAGAGCAGTTATCACCTTCAATAGCCTAAGATTTTATACATGAACAGGCACATAAACCTGTTGAACTGACACACCACTTGAAGGAAGGTGACTTGCCTAACCCAGTGAGACCCAACGAGTTCTGGCAATGTTTTTGGGCTTGGCCTGTGACTGCTGAGCCTCAGCCCAGCACCATCAGAGGAGGCAGGATGAGGAAGTGACAAAGTCACCAAGGAGGGGGAAATCACTCAGACCATAAATGCCAAGTTTTAAAGGAGCTGCAAGATCTGTGGAAAAATTACAGCCACAAGTCAGGTGAGTGGATTGCTGCCTGGTTGCTCCAATATCGGGATACCGGGATCTGCTGTCAGGAGTTAGCCACCAAGCCAGGCAGCTGGGATCCCTAAATAGAGACCCTAGGACTGACAAAAGGAAGCCTTTGGATATGTTCCTGTTGACAATGAAAGCCAGTTACCCTTCAAGGATGATTTGGTACAATGCTTGGACAAATGAACCACCACTGTAAAAGGCATCCAATGCTTGAGGGAAGTAGAGGCAGTGGGACTGCACCCAGTCCATGTGCAGAAGGTGTACATAACTCACCAGTGTCGTATGCCAACACCGTGGGGCTGAAGCACTGGACAGACCCCAAACCACTAACTGCAGAGTGATTGTTCCAATGGCTCCCAGGATTCAAAGAGAACTTCCCCTCCTCCCCCTAAACAATGGTCTACATCTCAGCTGCCAGAGATGCCCCACAGAGTTGTCTCTGTCCTGCCAGAGGGAAAGGGGGATCCAGGGCATGCCATGCCAGCCTTTGGTTCCTCCTGCATGATCAGGAGGATGAAGAAGTGGAACAATGTGATCACCTCAAATCTAGAAACCCACATGCATGGACTGCAAGGAAGACCACTGTTACAAAGCACCCATCCCAGAAGGCTGGTTTGACGGCCTGGCATGCGATCCACAGAAGTAGAGGGCTTTGTTGGACACTGCTGCACAGCGTACCCTAAAATCATCAGATTACAAGGGAGCAGAATCCATCTGGATTTCTGGAGTGACTGGGAATGTCAGGGTCAGTTATCTGTAGCTTGGTGAGCCCATGAAACATCAGGACATCTAGGGAAAGATGCAATATGCACCTGACCACTGAAGCATCACACAGGTGGTACATGGAAGTTCTGTGAAGGGCAGAGAGAGGGTAATTCACAAAGATGGGCAAGAGGAACATCAGCCAACACAGCAACAAAGTCTTCTTTCAATAACTAATTTCCACACTAGAATTGTATTGACTTTGCACGCAGAATCTACATACTGAGATTTCACAACGGTGAGATGATGACGCAGGGTTTGGGCTTCTCAGTAGTACAAGATTACAAAGAACAAGCAGTAGCTTCTGATGATACAAGTCAGCATGGTTCCATCGACTGCAGCCACCTCACTGACTTAGACAACACTTAATCAAATACATCTGTGATCACTCTCCTGTTATTCCTTCCCATTGGGGTCTCAGTGTTATTCAAGACACCGACAAGGATGAAAATCAACATCATGTCAACCACAGCTTCAAAGTCTGTCTGTCCACAGCCCATACTGCATCTAAATTTAATTTGGTAAGATTTATCTGAGCCTGATGTAAGTAAATTAATCCTGCAGAGCACTGACCTATCCTACCCCAAGCTCCTGTGCCCCACCTTGCAGGTTTATTTGGAAGGTAATCTAATTTACTGCAAATGTGCTTATCTAGCCGGAAAGCCAACTGTGATAGGTACCTCAGGAGGAAGAAAGCTTTCCAGAATGCATGGCTCAGTGAGGAATACAAAATCTATTGTACTGTTGTTGTTGATCTTCACTGCAGTTATTCACCTGCTCCCCAGTCTTTGTCTCCATATATTTGTGAAGCACAGTTAAGCTCCTAAGCTCCAGACAGTTCAAAACTGGGTAGAATGGACCGGCCCTTTTCTCCGAGTTTCCCATAAAGAGCTTAAGCAACTCTGGAGAGCTGCTGTGTAACAACCTCCTGCCTGCAAGGTACCTTTGGCAAATGAGAGTGAAATCCTGAGAGATGTCTGCTAGCAAGATTCTGAAGCACAAGAGCCCACTGAGTAGCCAGCAGTGGCATAGACTGGCTTTGTAATGCAGAAGAGAGTCAGAGCACAACACATTCACCTGAGTAGCAATGGGAAAAGAGACACTGTGGAGGGCTCATGCTCCTAAATATACACAATCCCAACCAGTGCTGAAACAATTAGAGGACAAAACTATGATTAATAGCAGCTATCTTCTAGACACAAGCTGTCTTCTGTCCCACTTCAAGCTGTTGGACCTCGGTCACCTTTGCCTCCCAAGCTGTATCTTGCACTTTGGCTTTGTCTGACCAGTGTGGTAAGAGAGGGATCAGAGCCAGTTCTGCTTCCCAGCAATACTCCCCTCTTACCCCATGAGGGGAAGAAGAACAGAGCTGGGAGGGAGGTGCACTGGTGGATGCTGGGGCAGGGATAATAGATGGATGGTCCCAACACCAGGCAGAGGATGTGTCTTGTTATTTTCCCTCCTTCCAGCCATCTCATTGGTTTCAACACTTTTCTCTTGGGCGTCCACATCCACTTGCCTTCCCTATTTTCATGTTTCAGTGGAGAACCCTCTACCCTACAGCATCCTTGCAGAGTATGGCAGCATAAAGTCATCCCTGCTGCAGACTCTCACCCAGACAAATGGACTAATATACAGATGTGTGACTTGTGTGTGTGCAAAAGCTGTAGAATAGCCAGCTGAGAGCATAGGAATGGCTGTCCTCCACTGAATGTGTACAAATAAGAATAAAACAGAGCAGAAGGGTGAGCTGATCAGAGCACACAGTCCCGTCGCCAGCCCTTCCGCCTGTAGGCTGCTGCCCTCCTATGGCAAACTGGGACAGCAGTCCTGATGCCCAGAGCAGCTCTGTTGTGCTGAAACGTACCGAGTTCAGCTGCTGGTTCCGGCTGACAGAAATCACAACTTCCAAACACCCACTTTGCTATCTCGCTGTTTGTCTGCAGTAGAAAATCCGCACTCTGGGGCACTCAGCCTCTCCGCGCCGCCAGGGAAGCTTTTGTGCATGGAAAAGTCTGCGTGCTGCTCAAGGAGCGTTCGCCATCCGGAGCCTGCGTGTGACGCTGTCAGCGTTGAACAAAAGCATCCCTGCAGAGAGGGCGCGGATCCGCGGCTCTTCTCCCTTAGCGACAGCTCTTTGCTGGTATTGTTGGGGTTTGTTTCTAATGTCTGTATCTCGGCAACACAGGAGTTGATGACTCCTGGGCCCATGAGAACCTCATGAAGTTCAACAAATGCAAGGGGCCACATCTGGTGGGGCAATCCCATATGTGAGCACAGAGGGAGAGGAACTTACTGAGGGCAGCTCCGAGGAGAAGGACTTGGAAGCTGTCATGTATGAAAAGGTGAACACAACCTGGCAGTGTGTGCTCACAGCCAAAGACCCAGCTGTGTCCTGAGCTGCAGCAAAAGCAGCATGGGCAGCAGGGAGAGGGAAGGGATTCTGCCCTTGTGAGACCCCACCTGGAGTGCCGTGTCCAGCTCTGGCACCTCAACACAAGAAGGATGTGGACCTGTTGGAGTAAGCCCAGGGAAGGCCACAAAGAGAGCTGAAGCACCTCTCCTACAAAAGGCTGAGAGAGTTTGGCACGTTCAGCCAGGAGGAGGCTTCAAGGGAAGCCTTCTAGCAGCTTGGGGCTTGGGCGGCTTATGAAAGAGAGAGACGTTTTAACCGAGCCAATAGTGACAGGACCTGGGGAAATGGTTTTAAACTGAAAGAGGACAGATTTAGATTAGATATTAGGAAGAAATTCTTTACCGTGAGGGGGGCCAGTCGTTGGCACAGGTTGCCCAGAGAAGGTATCTCTGAGGTATTAGATGCAAACATCATATCCCTTTACTGCTCTGTTACTGTCCTGGTGAACTAATAAATTCATTCATCATGAAAATTAGCCTTGCATATATTTCTAAAAAAAAAAAAAAAAAAACATAGTAGCTTTATGTTCACACAAGCCACTGAAAGTGAGAGATTTGGATTAGATATATGGAAGAAATTCTTTGCTGTGAGGGTGGTGAGGCACTGGCACAGGTTGCCCAGAAAAGCTGTGAATGCCCCATCCCTGGAACTGTTCAAGGCCAGGCTGGATGGGGCTTGGAGCAAGGTGATCTAGTGGAAGGTGTCTCTGCCCATGTCAGGGATTTGGAACTATATGATCTTTAAGGTCGTTTCCCTGCCCGCCACAGAGCGGAGCACCTCTCGCACTGCGGCGCCAGCTGAGGGTGGACATGGCGGCCGGAGCGCTGGGCTCCTCCCATCCACACGGGGGCGCTGCGCCGCCGTCTCGGCCGAGCCCTGCGATGCGGCCGCGAACTACAGTATCCAGCATGCACCGCGGAGCCGGCCGGAAGCGGCAGTGAGCGGGCGCAAGCGGCGGGCTGGGGCGCTATGAGGGGCGCCGGGAGCAGCGCAGCCATCCGTGCCTGGGCCGGCCCGCTCCTGCTCCCGATCCCGGCCCAGCTGCCCCGGGCTCCTCGCAGAGGTGAGAGCCGAGAGGTGCTCGGTCCCCCGGCCTGCGGCAGCCCCCGCGCGTGGGCGGGCGGCCGCTCGGGGTGGGCGGCTGTCGGGGTCAGGTGAGGCCGGGCCGGGTCTGGGAGCGGCGCTGGGGCTGCACAGGGCGCTGGCCAGGCTCGGTGTGTGGGAGCGGCCTCGGGGCCCGTCCCTGAGGCGCTGTGTGAGGAAGCGCTGAGCGCCTTCCCTCGGGGCTGGAGCAAGGGGTGAGTTACCTGGGCGGGAGCAACCGAGTCAGCGGCGTACGGGGCTGTCAGGGGGTGTTCGGGACGGGAGGAGCGGTGGGAGTTACCCAGGGGGTGCAGAAGGGCGTCCCCGAAAGGTGTCTCAGGGAGGGGTTTGTGCCGTGATTTTCTCAGTTCCGGGCTGGGAGAGGAACACCCAGTGGAGACTGCAGGAGTGGAGCAGTGGGGCCCAGAGCAGCGTGGCGAGCAACCAGGACTGCAGTATCAGCTTTCCTGAGAAAGCGTCTGTGCAATGTAGCTGTTCAACCCAGTGACAAAATCCACCAGTGCGTTGAGGAGACAAGAGCTGTGCGTTTAAAAGCTGGTACAGCTCCATGAAAACGATGTTTAGAGCTGGTTTTTGTAATTTGTGTGTAGTATTCGGTGCATCTTAACTCTAATACAGTCATTAACTTGGGTGCTGTGGCTGGTTTAGTTATAGCCAGATCTTTATAGTACTTGTAACACATGACTTGATTTATCTAGTAGTGGCACAATATAATTTCCCTGTTGTTTAAATGATACAAAGCTTTTGAGTAAAGGTCTGGATATGACACACAACAACTTGGTCAAGGCAGAGTGCCAGCAATGCATAAGGTTTCGAAGATACAGATTAAGAAGTAACAGGGCTGCTTAGATAACAAAGAATTAATCAGATTCTGTAATATGCAAAGCTACACAAACATAAGGTGAAGAGAAGCATATGCTTGAAATAAAAGTAGGAGAAGCAGTGAAACCTGCTTGTGGGAAGGCATGTTATAAATAGAGTGGATCTTTAACTAATACCTGAGGTTAACTAATACCTATTTAGAGATTAGCTATACCTAATCAGTGAAGTATTAAATGCAAACATCATATCCCTTTACTGCCGTGGTGAATCAATAAATTCATTCATCATCAAAATTAGATTTGCATATGTTTCTTAAAAAAAAAAAAAGTAGAGCTTTATGTTCACACAAGCCACTGGAAATAAGAGATTTGGGTTAGAGATAAGGAAGAAATTCTTTACTGTGAGGGTGGTGAGGCACTGGCACAGGTTGCCCAGAGAAGCCGTGGATGCTCCATCCCTGGAAGTGTTGAAGGCCGGGTTGGATGGGCCTTGGAGCAAGGTGGTCTAGTGGAAGGTGTCCCTGGCCATGGGACTAGATGCCTGTGGATTGGAACTAGATGGTCTTTAAGGTGCCTTCCAACCCAGACCAATCTGTGATAAAATAAAAAGCTATTGGAATTAAGGCTCTGCAGTGTAAATGAAATAGCAATGAATGCTGAATTGCATGAAGTAATTTAGTGTTTTACAAATAAGGAAATTATTTAAGTGATGTTTCCCAAATATTATAAAACAATTGGCTGTGGGGGTTTATTTGTGTTTTATCAGGATGCTTGTCTGTTGCACAGTTAAATGAATGTATTTAAGACAGATCTATGAGTACTAGTTGGTGTAAATTTCCTGTGGAAAAGGGATTGATGGTTTCTTGTGTGTGCTGTAACCCAGCTTTCTGTTGCCACATTCGTGCAGCGTTTCTGTGATGCAAGAAATTAAAATTAGTGTATTGCATGGTAAGCCAATCAAGTTAAGATTAAGGCATGTTTTGTTACTTCCAGGTTTTGCTGCCACATTCGTTAGGAAGTCATATGATGTCAGAAGAGTTGATATCACTCCCCTGGAGCAGAGGAAGGTGACTTTTGATACCCATGCTTTAGTGCAGGAATTGGAAGCCCATGGTAAGTGGTATCAGGTAAATAATTCGAAGGAAAACTTTTAATATTAAGTAGTGTAGCTTTGAGTGCTGTCAGTTTCCCCAGAGTACCAGTACCTGGTGGTGTAAAATGTTTTGGCAGCCTCTTGAGGAGGCTGGTGAAGCAGAGGCATCTGATGCTGTGTCATACCAGTAACTAGGACATTAGATTTACCTCATTTGTAGCTGCAGGCAGGTTTATGTAGTGTCTTCCAGCTGAGGAACATAACACAGATAACAAATGTAAAGTAACAGTTAATGACTTTTATAGCAAAAATTAAGCTCTTAAAGACATTCCTTCTACTAGTCTGCTAAGAGTAAGTGAAGGGGTTTTTTTCTCAATTAGAAATATTTTCAGCAGCATGTGGTACATTCTTAATGCCCACACTTGTGTTGTGAGTGGGATTGGCTGAAGTCTGTTGAAGGGTCCATCCAGCCCTGCGTTCTGCCTCCTGGCAGCAGCTATGAGTCAGAACCTGCAGAGGAGTGTTATAACAGGGCAGATGTATGTCATGCATCCCTTTGTACTTTCCAAGTTTCCAGTTTCTGTCATCCTAGAGGTATTTTAAATCAGGTGAGAGTTTTAGTAACCTTCAGTGGAAATCTTTTTACAAGTTCATGCAGTCCCTGACCTACTATAAACTGATTACCATCCAAAACATCATTTCTCATGGAACTTCAGACATCCTCATCTTTTGTTTATGCAGAATCTGGTGTCTGTGAGGTGAATTTGATGCCCCCTCAGTTCTTCTGTGGGAAGAAGGAATGAGCATTTAATCTCTCATGTCAGTCATGATTATGCAAACTTCTGTCATGTTGCCCCATCATTGTTTACCAAACAGAAGAATCCTGGCTTGTTGCATTTTTCCTGAAGCAGTAGATTTTCCATATTTTTGATTATTCACGATGCCCTTCTGTTAATCTTTTCTGCTTCTGTCAAATTCCATTCCATTTCACATTTTCAGGGGACAGTGCTGGCATTACTTGACAATGTTCTGTGGATTTGAATAGTAAAGTAATGTCATGTCTGTTGAGTTCTCTGTTCCTTTTCCTAGTAATTCAAAGGGTTTGGTTTGCTTTATTGATCCCTGCTGAGCATTGAGCTGATGCCTTCATCAGACTAGCATCTTTTAAAATCCCAAGTGACAATAGGAACTTTGTACAGTCGGAGGTTAGGATTGTTTCTACTATTTGGATCTAATAATAATAATAATATGTGTAAGTAGTTAAAAGACTTACAGTAGTCTGCTAACAACGTTTATTTTTTTCATGCCTGTCAGACTTGACAGCCTGTACTTCCCTACATCTCTCTAGAACTGTGTTTAAAAACTGGCACTGTTATTTTCCAGTCCATGGGTAACCATGGTAGGCTGTGAAATGTTACTTGTCCCCAGGACTGATTCAGCTATTTCTTCTTCGAGTTCCTTTAGAACTTGTGGGGTGAAGTCTGTCTGGTGCCAGTTGTTACTCAGTTTAATTTGTTCCATAACTTGTACAAATACTTCAGTACCACAGTGACAGATCTTTATAGGTAAAACCAAGAAAGTGAGAGAGCCATTTTAGTTTTTCCCAAGCTTTAGGCAGTCTTCAGGGTCCAATCTCTTGCTTATATACATTTTTCCTCATTTTCTAAACTTTCACAAAACAGTCATTTCTTGCTTTGAAGGTAGAGCAAAATAAGGAATTGGCAAGTAAGCAAGTGAATAACTGTGAAAATTCAGAGAAACTGAAGCAATACTATGACACCATTTAGTGGAAGGAAGCTGTCATAAAGCACGTGTAGCTTTTTTAGACATGTAAACCAGTGGTGCACCTGGACAGTACCAGTATTCAAGAAGGAAGCAGTGGCATAGCTCTCTAAATAATGTGCCTTGAAAGCATTTTTCAATGTTAATTTAGCCCATTTAATAAAATGAGGTGGTTGAAACACAACATATCAGTCAGATTGCTGGAAATAAATCTTGAGGGCAAATGCTCTCTCTCTTTTGACCAGATACAGCTAAAGTGAGAGTAATTTTTTTTTTTTCCCATTATTCACTACACATCATCTTTAACACTTCAAAATCACCAAGCTATGGACAAAGTGTACTTTTTATCATCAGAAAGCAAAAATCCCAGTTTGAGTTCATTCTGCAGGCAATAGATCCAGCAGTTTAAAAACCAGCTTTGCATATGTTCCTTTCTGTGCAGGACAGTTCCAATATATGCAGAATTACTTGTTACTGTTCTATAGAATGCATGCTTTGTACCTCAAGGTAAGTTTGGTTTTAACAGAATTTGTGAGAGTTCACTATGAAGTAAAGTTTTGCTAAATTATTTTTATAATGCATGAACGGCTGGATGTTGTATGAAGAAATTTGATCTTTCTGTTAGCTGCCTGTATAGACTTTCAGTATATTAAAAGGTACTGTGCTTCAGATTTTGCAGCATTAAGGTTGTGTTTTTTCTAGCTGAAGTCACAGTGACTGGCTCCTGGCTGCCAGTTTCCAGTCATTGGGTGAATTCCCATGTGCCACTGTGGTTAGGTGTGGCACTTGAGTGTCCCAGGTTATTATACATCTTTTGCTCCTTATCCAGATTTTCAATACCACCTTAACTTGCCATCCTTCAATTGTCCCCTAGGCTTTGGGAAGGAGCAAGCACAGACCATCGTGTCAGCGTTGATAACCCTGTCCAATGTCAGCTTAGACACCGTCTATAAGGACATGGTTACACAGGCCCAGCAGGTAAAAACTCATCTGTGCGGTGTAGCTGTAAAGGCTCCTGTTAGCATCTTTACAACACAAGTGAGCAGCTCTCTCTGCTACTACAAACACCTCACTTAGCCAGGTTTTTCTAAGTTTCACTTGGGATTTTAACAGATAGTTATAGGCCCTAACCAGCTTCCCCTGAAGTCTGACTAATTCATTGAACAAAATGAAATTTTTACAACTCCTGGGAAAACTGCAGTTGCATTTACACTGAGAAGGTAATATATGTCATACCGTCTTAAAATATTCCTTATCAATACTGACTACATTATAAAAACCAGTGTTTCTGCCTAGTAAATTCTATGCAAATTCTATTTGGGATGCTGACTTCCTTTGCATATAATAAGATTTCCAAAAAAGTTTTAATTTTGATGAAAGAAAACCACAGAGACAGAAGTTCTTGTCTTCTTTAGAGATATAGAGGGGGGGAAAAAAATTAGACAACTTTTATTACAAGTAAATGCCAGTAAGATAAAATTCTGTTAAAAGAAAGGCTCAGCAGTTCAAGTAAAATAACAATGAAAGCTTAATTACATTAAGTAATTGAAGAAGAATGGCACATGATTTCAGCTTGCACAGCCTTCTGGAGCAATGATCACTGTGCATCAGAGAATCCCAAAGTGTCATTTTCCATGCTAAATAGTAGGATAACTTCTTTATGCTGGGTAAAGGAGTATTGCATTCAGCATTTTAAAATACTGAGCTTCTTCCTTTATTTTCTGGTTTGTTTTTTTCCCTCTGTGTTTATATGTAGTGGTTGAATTCTGAACTGGTTAGTTCAAACCTCAAGAAGGCTTTTCTCAGGGCTTTTTAGCAGGGTTTTACTTGTGTCCATCAGACTTTGGTGCTGATAGTATTGTACTTATATCATTAAGTCTTTTGCATTCAATGAGTTTGTAGGCAAGAAATGGAAATGCTTATTAGGAGTTGCATTCAGACCAACAATTAATGCTTCTGAGGCTATTGAATGTTCATTGAAAGTGGAAGAGACTGCAGGAGTGACCTGTAGTTTCAGGTCTGTTTCATTTCATCACTACTTGGACTAATACCTCTGGCCTTTTGACTTAAATTCAGAGTTGGTGTATTAAAGCAACAGAAAAAGCACAAACCTGTTGAGTCTTTCAAACAAATTGCTGGTGTGAAATTGTCTGTTTCGTCACATTCTTGTTAGAGAAACTGCCCACTTTTGTGCTTTGCAGTAGCTGATTTCATAATTTCAGTCCTAAACAGTTTTCCATTACTTGCCGGAAATAATGCACCTTAATCAATGGCATGTTTTATTTTTCAAAGGAGATAACTTTACAGCAGATAATGGCACATTTGGACTCCATTCGAAAAGATATGGTCATCCTGGAGAAAAGTGAATTTGCAAACTTGAGAGCAGAAAATGAGGTACTAATACATATTTTCATTAAGCAATTTAATTGCAGTATTTGTTGCATTTTACCTGTTGTACATTTTTGTGGAACAAAATATGAATGTAAAAGTAATTCTGGATAATTTTATCAGAATTGAATAATCTGTATGTTCCAACTTCAGAGATCACATTAGAATATATTTCACATGCTAAGACCTGCTCAGATCTTCTATAATGGATTCTAAGATGTGTAGATTTTTTTCATCTTCTGTAATTTTATTTAAGGCTAACTGCTAGTTTCTGGCCATTAACCATATAGTGCAGGGAGAGGAGTCAGCCATTCCTTTACAACAATTTAATTTATTTGGTGATTGAGACATGTTTTGCTTTTACTTTATGGCATTTTGATATTTTTCTGCTGTCTTTAGAATAACAAGATCATCATTGTTACAAAGTAATTCCTTTATTTTGAACAAAATTCCCAGCAGATTATATATGCCTGTACATCCAAACACATTAGTTAGAATATTTAATCAAGAACAAATTGCCCCATTGGGGGGAAAAATGGGGGAAGAATAATTGTATGGATGCAGTGATAAACTTGCATGACTGATTAATTTGGTCAATAGTTTCCTGAATTTGTGAAAATCTTTTTTTTTCTCCTCTGCACTTAGAAAATGAAAATTGAATTAGATCAAGTTAAACAGCAGCTAATGGTAAGTAAACAAGTACCTATGCTCTCCCATTAGGGAGAATAAATAGCTATTTTCATAATCTTAATTTGTTTTAAAGACTGAAACCGGTAAAATCCGAGCTGACAGCAAGCTAGACATAAACTTGGAGAGGAGCAGGGTGACAGATATGGTAAGTTGGTCTGTGAAGATGCCCTTACTAGTTCTGTGTTGTGTTTCTGTTGCTACAGTTGTGATTTATCCACAGTTTACAGATCAGGAGAGGAAACTGATGGAAGCAACTACAGAGTTTCATAAAAAAGTAAGTATTGAACAAAGCAGGATGTAGTTACTCATTGCATGTTATGTAAACCCCAAACTTCAGTGAAAGCTAGTGTGTTTTTGGCTATGGTAAAGCAAAAGGCCAGGCTGTATCACTCAGGGCTGTTGGAGGTGTTTCTTGCCTATGGGATTCACACTAAACTCCAGTCAGCAGAGGGAGGCAGCCAGCCTTGTGCCTCGCTTCCCAAGTACCTTGTCATAGGCTGGCACGGCTGGGCTGTGAGCTATCATGCTGCCCTTTTACCAGTGTTAACTGATGAGCTGTACCATACGGATGGTTCAGGTGCCTACAGCCAAGCAGTTCAAGGGCTGGAAGTCTCAAAGCTGCTAGAGGATGCCAAAGTCTAAGAGGCTGAAGAGGGACCATGTCCCATCTTGAGTGTGGGACAAAGCATATCCTTTTTTGGGATATGCCTTGTGAATGCTTAAACCTCTCTTTTTCAAAAATGCAGGAATACTGTTCTGTGTGTTGTAGAATATCTCCTTTAGGAGGCACTGGCACATCAGAGACAAAAATCTCTGTCATGAGGGTGGCAAGATACTGGCACAGGTTGTCCAGAGAGGTTGTGGACTCCCCATCCATAGCAGTGATCAAGGCCAGACTGGAAGGGGCTCTGAGTAACCTGGTCTAGTAGAAGGTGTCCCTGCCCATGGCAGGAGGGTTGGAACTAGATGGTCTTTAAGGTCCCTTCTAACCTAAACCATCCTGTGATTCTTGATCATTGGAGTTTTCTCTTTTTCTGTCACTATCCTTTCAGCAATCTTCCCAGGTTGTATGAAGCAAGGTTCTCTGTTTCTAATGTCTCTTAGCAGTGATAGGTTGAAAGTGTTTCTTGTTTCTGTTAACATGATATTTTAGTTCAGCTTTGGAAAGTTGAAGGGGCTAGAGACCATTGTCAAATATATGCTGTCTTTTAATATTTCAGGATGCAAATACCAACAGCATTATCTCAGAAATCAGTAATAAAATTGACACTGAAATAGCTTCCTTAAAAACGCTCATGGAATCGAATAAACTTGATACCATTCGCTATTTGGCAGGTATGTGACAGGAAAGGAGGTGAGTACCAGTACTGGATTGTGCATGTATATAATTCTGTTCAGGAGTATATGCTAAAAGAGGGCAGCTGTAGCAGCAGACAGCTGGGATTGGGTGGAAGAGATCTACTTCCCTGCTCCGGCTGGAAGAAATGCAATAGAGAACACAGAAGAGCTGGGAGCATGCCACAGTGGGACTAGGACTGTGCCCAGAACTGGGATTAGGACGAATATGGACGTGGTTTAAAAAAAAATTAAAAGCCTAAATACCTTATCCTGTGTGACAGTACCTTTGCTTGCTGCAGCAGCCATTGATGTGATGGAGTTGCTGCAGAGGTTTTGCTGAGGTCATTTATGTTAGCCTGAAGGTTTGCTGTTATTCAGGACTGGTCTGAGAGTGACCAGTTCTGCCTCCCATTGAGTCTCCACAGACACACAGTTTCAGTGTGGCAGCACTTGTACTTTACCCTGCCAAGCAGAACAAATTTCAGTCTGATTTGAGATTAGTCTTCTCAATATATACATAACCAGTGAAGTTTTTATTGTGTAGGAGCTGGATAAAAAGAGAGTAATGCATTATATTTGGAAGTGAGAATAAGTTCAAGGGAAATGTAATTAGCTTTATTCTAGCACTAACTGAAACAGCAGAGTAACAAATCCAAAGGACAACTCATCAGGCTTCAGGAGTGCTGCCGTGTTTGACAGCTCATTGTCAAATTCATTGTCATTTTGGTTCAATGGCAAATCTACAGTGTCTAATGCGAGTCCTGGTACATCCAGTTCTCCTGCAGTGCAGTTTCCAGTAGCTGGGTGACAGTAGTAAAAGCCCCTGTAGCCTGTGGTGCTCTGAGGTATCCAGTGTAGGTGTTGGGATGTGTCCCTGAAAACATGGCTCCTCAGGCTGCTGCATTGGGCCTCCTATCGTGGCACTGTGGCTGTGCTGCTGTGCAGGGTACAGCATCAGAGACCAGCCATTGGCTTCTGGAATTGTTCTGTTACACCTGCAGCAATTCAGGAAAGTTAGGAGGCTCTCCTCTAGAGTTGGTACCATTCTTCCATCAGTTTGCAGCTAACTTCTTCTATGGATAAAGTGGTACAGCATTCAGCTAATCCTCTCTTTGTTGGGTTTTTTTTTTTTGGTTTTTTTTAACAGCATCCGTGTTCACTTGCTTAGCAATAGCACTGGGATTTTACAGGTTCTGGAAATAGGATCTACATAGAATGACTGCACTAAATACAGACAGAAAAGGCCACCCAGGCAACACCACTTTGATCATGTTTGCACCATAAATAAGCTTGATACATTTTTGTTTTGATATTCTTCCTGTATAATAAAAATGTTTTCTGAATATGTAACACTAAAGATCAAAATAATTGGGGGCAAGTAGCCAAATAGTAATATTTCATTGCCTCCTACTGAATACTGTAGTTATTTCAAAGTATTTCTTATATTGTACCAGAAAGTTTCCTAATATTTTTTAGAATTAAATTTGTTTTCATTTTGGAAAATTCTCCCTCTCAGCTCCTTTCAGAATGGAAATGTAAAACATTTTATGTGCCCTTGAAATGAGAATACAGTTTTCAAAAGAGAGTTCCCAGTATGGGGATGCTAATACCAGACTTCAACATATCTAATCTGATCCAAGTAAATTAATCTTAGACATAGGTTCTGGATTTTGCCTTCAGTCTGTTCCTCACTTTTTTGATGAACTGCAGCTTGGCCCTTTGTTTGTTTGTTTTTTTTTTTATCTACATACGTAAAAACACTCCATGGCCTTTATTAAAGAACCCTTTTATTTTCCTTGAAAACTGGTTTACATTAATTTAAAGTCTCATGTACGACTAAAATGTTGCCATAGATTTATTTTCTTTATTATCTCCTGCAATTTCTGTAAGCCCAGAGGACAAAAGAATGGGAGAACTCTGTCTTTGCCTTTCCAAGGGGAAACACCTCCACTCTCACCAGCTGTGTAAAGCCCTGGGGCAAATAAGTACTCCTAACTTCCCCCCTCAAGTAGCGCAGAGTATTTCCAAGAAACCTGCACATATTTTCTGGCATAGTATCTCGCTTTTAACATGGAAATACTCAGCATCTCAGTGGTCCCAGGGTGGTGGTAGTGGTGGTTATCCTTCTCCCATCTCCGCACACTCCTTCAGACTGTTCTGTAATCGTGTGGGACACACTGACCCTCCTGACCACTCTGCCTTCTGCAAAGACTTGACAACTCTTGTTGCAGAGTTGCAACACAGGTCGATGCCTTCCAAAACTGAAGCAGTTCCATCTCATTGAGTACAAATACATGTGCTTGGTTTGATGCTTTTAGTAAAATAATATTTTTTTCTGGATTAACTTTGAAGTAAGAATAGGCCTTTTGTGGGCTAAGGACTATGTAGTACTGACTAGTGGCAATTTTTTTATTGCTGTTTTATTCTGTTTACAGTTGAACTTGCTGGTATTCTGCCAATTCTTATATTCTCTGCATTAAATTATTTCTCTTTAGTCAAGAAAATAAAATTAATTTCTTATATTTGCTGTCTGGTTATCTGAGAGTTTCTGTATGGAAGTTTAGGACCAGTGGTGATGCAGGAAATAGCTCATCTGGTGCAGCTTCTCACCACCATCATTTCACACACTGAACTAGGCTCCTGATGCAAGGCTTATGCTATTAAGTCAGCATGCCTCTCCTTCACTGTGCACACAAAAACATGGATTTTTATTTTTCAGTATCTTTGAAATTCTCAGAGATTAAGTTTTCCTTGGTACTAAGGAGAGGACAGATCAGGACTGATGGCACTAAAGTAATTATCTTTTAAGTCTCAAAATGAGAGTTTCAGAGGAAAAATAATTTCACAATAGCATGCAGCTGACAGAAAAACTTATATATGTGTGTCATTAAACGATTTTTAGGTGTGGAGGAAAGGTCAGGGTTGCCATGTCTAACCACAAGCTGCCCCACAACTTACTAAATCCTTCAGCCCTGAGTTAGAGTCAGAGACTGACTTCTACATGGCATCTGGCACCTCACAAAGGAGTTGCTTCCTGCCTTCTTTAGGAATGACTTTTAGATGAAAATCAATGGGCCTGGCATCTCTCTGCAGCTGAGGAGTAATTCTCCCATCCACTATTCAGCTCCTACACTGAATATACTAGGAGGTAATGTGCACTTTTTCCATCCTAAGGCAGTGGTACAAAATAGACCAGTGGATGGAGATACTTTCCTTAAAACTATGAGGGCCTGCGACTTTCCTGTTACGCCAGAGAACTTGAGAATTGGAAACATTGTTCAGTGAAAGGTGGAGACCCACAGCTCATCTGTGGAGCTGGGCTGTGCAAGCACTTTGCATTATCTGGAATATTGCTTTTACACCTCCACAGTCTGCTGCCCTTCCTTTGAGGCTCGTTCCTCAGCGTAGTCTCACAAACCCTCCTGGGCTGCAGGCTGGCTGCTTCTTTGTTTTCCTTTGGTCTTTGCAAGACTTGGCCATTGTCTCAGCTTCCTGAAACAGAATACTGCAGCCATTAAACAGCAACCACTGAAAGGATATGAAAGTCTACATCTGGGAGTAATCCCAGAATATTGTGTTCAGACTGAAGCTGAGGGCAGAGCATAGTCCCAGGGCATGGGATGGCAGCACAGCAGAGTGAGACTTGAATGTCCCTTGGCTGTAGCAGTCACTCAGCCAGAAAGGCAGCTTGGTTAGAAGGTGAAAATTACCAAAAAAAAACTGTCTAATGAAAAATACTAACAAAGAAAATGCTTGCCAGCCTGGGAATCACAAGGCTGAGCAGCAGCATCATCCTTGAAAAAGTGCAGCTCGGCTCTCTGCATTCAGAGCCTGAGATACCACTGAGAAGCACAAAAACAAGGGACTGCAGAGGCAATTGACTGAAAAGGTGGAAAATAGTCTGGGAAATAAAAAATGGTCTGAAAGAATAGAAGCATCATCTATTGCCTATATAGGTGAAAAGTAAAAAATTAGAAACATCATCTACTGGCTGCTTGGAGTGTTGGTCTCCTCTTTCATCTTATGTCTCTATCACGTAAAAAGAGCATAATTTTTAATTCAAAATAGAACTTCTGAGAATTTCCAGTGCTGCATGTACTGTTCCTTTCCCAAACAGACTGAATTCTCTCCATGAATTTTCTATGAGATCTTGGACTCTCATTCAGTATGCCTGATTGACTCCAGACACTGTGACATGGATCAAGTCCCTGTTATTTAATTTGTCCCCATCTGGGGACCCATGATTGCAGTCTGTACACTCCTGCAGGCTGGGTAGCCCTTCAGCTCTCCTGAAGCACCATTCTAGTCTCAGATACCTGGTACCAGCCAAGGGGAATTGCCAGTCGCTGGCTAGGCAGTGTGGAAGTACTCGGGATTAGTTCACTCCTTTGGTGAACATTAAAATGAAGAATAGCAGTGCTTCGCTGCCAGTGTACAGAAAGAAACTGATAACCCTTCACAGCAGAGACACTGCCAAGGACACACAAGGGCTCCTGCTCACTTCAGAGTCCTGAGCTGAAAACTGTAGCACATTTTCTCCAGTACTTCCTAGCACTGTGCCCTCTAATAGTGGGAGCAAACACACACAGCCAACAGGCAGTGGCCGCTGTGCCATGGCCAGGGGAGCTGGTGTGGCACTCACCGTGGAGGCAGCAGAGGGAGTGCAGCTTTTCTCCCGGCTCTCTCGGAGCTGGCCTATCTCCGCACGGTAATCATCCAGCTGGCTCTCCAGCTTCTCCCGCCTGACTCGCTCGTATTCCAGCTGGGCTTCCAGCTCCCTCACACCCCTGCCAAAAGCAAAGGAGACCAGCAGAGCGTGAAGTACATCCAAACCTGCCCCGGCTGCTCCACGTGGTGCTGTGCCTTTGCCAGGGAACACGTCAGTCACGCAGAAAGCAGAAAAGCTCAGGCTCCGGCCCCTTGGTGACAGCGCTGAGCAGCAGCTTTCCCTTCTCGGCTGCCAGCGGTGCTCAGCGCAAGGGGACCGCGAGATGGAGCCGTCTGCCTGCACACCGAGCCCGGGGCCGCGCTGCCGGAGATCAGGCCGAATTCCAGCTGCGGGGGAGGGAGAAGTGCCCAAGCAGCAACTAAGTTATTATGAAACAGAAAAAACACAAAGCCAGCAGCAATCTGGAAAGGTCAGGGGCAGCTTTCTCATTCACATCTGGTGCTTCTACATCTTTCCTATTGATTGGCTCAGGCACGGATGAGGAATACTCCGATGACAGCTTGCATGACCGGGTTATACACAATTGCACAAGATCTCACTGGTCACACCCTCAACAACTCCTAAACTGAGATTCCTGGAACTGTTTAGCTGACACATAACTCACACATAAACTGAGTCTCTGGAGTTGAGCTGGCTCTCTCCTATAGTAGGATGAATTATCACAGCTACAAAGATGGAAGATCAGTAAAAGGAAAGGGAAGACATCTGCCCTGTGCATTCAAACAGCACAGCAGGAAAGCTCTCAGCAAGACCGACCATGTTTCCCTGTTTCCCAGAGTAAAGAATTCCTGACTGAGGCCCTTGAGCTACCAATCAGCCTTACTGACACTGCAAGAATGGCCTGTGCTCAGTGCTCAGGGGACAGCTGACTTCTTCCATGCTTCCAGTTAAAGAGGCACAGCTCCCAAACTGTGTGGCACACCCATGGTGGCAATTTCCTGCAATGAACGCTGGTGAAAGCACTGTGAAGTGGTTCACACCAGGCCTCTTACAGCCAAAAAAATATAAAAGCAGAAATCTACAAAATCTGCTACAGTGGCCTTCCCAAGTGGCAACTCCTACTTTTCATCTAGCAAAATGGTGTTGTCATTAAGTATTTTATCAATCATGAGGTTTTCTGGCGCATGATACAAGCACCTGGAGGTTTATCCACAGATAGGTACCCTAAGAAGGGTAGGCAGGTATGCTGAAAAGCCCTGTTTCCTTTTCAAAAGGATAGTTTGGGGCGAGGGATGCTTTCTAGCCTTCACAGATGGGAGAAATCCTTCAGAGAGCCTCACCATTTTCCTAGTTCATGTGCCACAGAAAGCAACACCCCTTAAAGAGCCCCACCAGAACCTTCTAACAGACAGTGCTAGCTTTTGAGCAGCTGTTCTACCCAAAATTAACTTTCATGTCTGTCATTAGTCAACAGTGACTTTTCCGTCATTAAAACGAGATTGCTCTGACCTTTCAATGTGCAGGCATCAACACCTGAACTGGTCACTCTCCTCCTTTAAAACCAGGAGAGACACTTTCTAGAAGTGATGAATCTCAACTTGAATTACATGTGTAATTATGCCCTGGAAGTGCCTACACCTCTCTAAGGAGTTGAAGAAGGAGCTCATGATAACTAACTCAGATGCAAGTGTCTGTTACCTATAATAGACACATCAAGTTAAGGAAGATGGACTTTCAGCATAAGCTGAGTCAAAAGCTGACCTGAAACAAAAAGAAATCCTGACCTCAGTTTCCTGGCTCAGACATGGCTGTAAAACAAAGTACTTAATTGCAATCTGTGACACCTATTACCTGCTCCGGATCCACAGAGAGTGGTAAGTCTGCTGTCTCCTTGATGGCATATGTCTTGATGGCTCAGGACAGTCTCCTCTCAGTGACCAAATAATAACAGAGGTTTGAGTTGGCCCAAACACATTATGAAGGTGGTTATCTACAGAGACTGAGAACAGAGGATAGCCAAATCCTTGACAGGCAGAGGTGGAGACAGGGTTGTCTTTGGATGCTGCATTACTGTTTAATCTCTAAATCTTTAACAGACTTTTCTTTGAAATGTAGACCGTCTGTCCATCAAATCACCTGCCCAATCTAACAGAATCATTTGATTTAATGGAGACACTGAGAATTAGATATTATGAAAAATGCTTCACATGCAAGGGCAGGTTTGCTGATAGTTTTTTTCCTGTGATCTGGATACAAGCTAATGCTTTCCTGAGCATAGAAATATATTGCCAATGAACAGAAATGTTAGCAGATCACTGAAAAGTCTCTTCTGTATATGCACTTCCATCCAAGCCATGCTAAGACTCTTGCCTATTTTCAGATCCACTGAAAGGCATACACGTCTTTGGCATCCCCAGTGGAAACAAAACAGCCAGACCTTATCAGACCTACCGCATGCATCTGCAGGAAAACCTGAAGGCCAAACAGACAATCTTGCACAAAAATCATAGACCTATCAAGCACTTGTGTTGTGGGGCTGATCCTGGTGGTAGAAGTTTAGAAATGGCCAGACAAATTGCTGCAATCCATTTCTTTTTGGCCTGGCCAAAGTTGGTAAGTGGAAAACATAGAACGGCCAAAGCAAATTTGAGTGTAAGTCAGCTTTAAAGGAAGATTTAAAGTGGGCCCCACAGAGTTAAACATTAGCAGGGCAAAATGACCTTACTTCTCAACTTTCCTTTCTTCTTTTTTCATCTTCCTCTCCTCTTCAGTTATTCCTCCCAGCTGTCTGTAGTTGCTGTAGGCAATTTCTAGAAGTTGCTGAAGTTCTTTAATCTTGTGATAGGCCCTTACTGTAAGACAGAGTTCTCCAGGTAGGTAAAATGCATGGAGAAGACGGTAAAGCTGGAATCCAATCGTCTGGAAAATAGTCTCACAAACACGAGAGCAGAAATCACACTGCTCATCAAACACTGAGCTACACCTGACACCCACACAGCAAGCAGATCTCAAAAACAAATAGCAATCCAACACTGTTGCACCAACATGGATTAAAATAGCGTTGCAATTATGATCTGACTGCCCTCTGCTTGCTTTCTAATTTTCCACAATTTGTTTCAATGTTCAGTATTACAGATATCCTGTCAACCACCTCATCTTACAACAAAAAGATCAGAGCAGTTGGCAGGACCTGTCCTAGCTGGGATTATAATGTCTTGATAACAACTTTTTCAAACAAGGAATGATGGAAATACAGTGCTTACTGCGTGCATTCCTTTTCTCTGCTTTATCCAGTGTTAAATCTTCCTTGCTATCTGTACTCCCTTCCACACCATGTGTTTCAAAAAACTTTATGTTGTTTGCGTCTAGTTCTTCATCACTAGAGTTACTGTTTCCAGTTCTTGGTGTCAAAAGTTCCACAGCTGCCAGATGGCCAAATCTGCACAGAGAACAGTTAAAATCTGGAAAAACACGTGTGTAGTAGAAACTCTCTGAAACTGTCCATGTTCCCATTTATCAGAGGGGTTTGAGGACTAAAGGAAGCACTGGTACACACACTACAGTTATCTATGTATTTTGTGGAGTATTCTTATGGCATGAGCTCTGCCTCGATGGAATCTTATGGCAATGGCTCCCACATCAGAGGCATCTCTTTCCTTTGCAGGATTTCTTAATTGAATCTCATCAGAATCTGCATTATTTTTATTAATGCAAAAATCAGCTGACCTCTGCTACTTCTCATTTACTTTGTACAGCAAACTGTGAGCATACTGGCTCACAACTAGTCCTCTTGCAAATGAGCTAGTTTTCCTCTTTTGTGTCTAACCTCACTGAAAAGAAAATTAAATTAAGTGAAAATGAAAACCTTTTATAGCTACAATATTATAGCTACAATACAGCCTTGCATATCAGTCAAAGATAGAATTCACGGGCCAGATCTATTCTTTCTCTATCACTGAAAATCAGGATTAATTCCACAAAGCTTACATGATATTGATATACAAGTAATAAGTAAATAAGTGTCATAGCTACGGGATATGTACTGCTACCTCTTGGCTACATCCTTTGGAGTCTCTCCAGCATCATTTGTAACGTCACAGTCAGCTCCCATTTCAACCAACCACTGTAAGCAATGGATATGCCCCTGTTCAGCAGCTAAGGGAAGGAAGGTGCACACAAGTCAGTAATATAAAACTGATGTGTTTCAAACCTAAAATGACCTCCTCTTGCCATTATTTGACATGTCAGAGATTGGGTTCACTAAGACACCACAAAGGAGATACTATTTTAAGAGGAGCCTGTGTGTCAAGATGCTCGTATCACTTGAGTACACAGAGTTCTGGGGAAGAGCATGCAGTGTGGTTTCTCTTCCTAGTTCTAGAAATGTACTGGCAGCTCTTGCTGGACACAAGTTAAACTAAATTTGCCCAGTCTCATGTACGAAGCACAAGACACACAAATAACTGCTGCCCTAGTAAGAAAGGCTTGTATGTCACAGTTTGGCAGCCAAGCACCATCACCTCTCCCTGGCTTTGGGCTCCCAAGTGTCAGACACAGCTGCTTGCCCCACTCTGTGGTGTGTACTGCTGTCTCAGAAGAGAGAAGCAGGGCTTTGTGCTGGAGCTAAAGGTACAGCATTTCTTGGGATAGGCACTCAAGGCAGCACCTCTCAGTAGCATCCCAACCCTACCCATATAATGTGCCATGGCCACTGCTCCCACCACATAGTGCCAGGAATGATGTCTCACTTATGGAAGATGGTATTTGGCACTGACTGTACACTGATTTTCTCAAGGAAGAATAAATCCATTTCTAGACAGCACTCCCTTTGGGGTATTTGTTATATTTGTTTTCTTACTGAGATAAGGAAATGAAATTATACCATCAGCATGTAAACACTGGGGATGAAACAACTGTAGGTCAGCATCATTCCAAGAAAAGAAAGTGGGATTTTAAGATCACTACATATCAGTTATTTTAATGAAAACTTCAATGATGGTTTTAAAATTCTACCACATATCTAGTAAAGAAGAAATGTAGGAGATGTGTTAAAAGCATATTACAAAAATACTTCCCTCTTTCTTTCCTCTTCTGTTTCTTCTTTCAGACAATACTGTGAAACCCCCAAACATGAGAGGACCATTTCTTCTGTAATGCTAGCAGTCCACTACATGTCAAGCTGTCAGCCAGAACTTTACCTTTCTTCACAGCGTCCTACCAAATGACTTTGTTGTGGTTTTTACAACATATCCCCACAGTACCAACGTGTTCAGTAAATAAAGGCCCAGGCCACAATACCGATCATTCTTATACCTAGCCAGCCAGATGTTTCTAAAAGCCACATCTTGCCTGATAAAAAAAACCTCCAGAACTATTTAGTTCCATTAAATTAAGTGAAAATTTAAACCTTTTATAGCTACAATACAGCTTTGCTTACCACTCAAAGCTGCAATTCATGGGCCTGATCTGTTCCTTCTCCATCACTGAAAATCAGGATTAATTCCAACAAAGTTGACACAATACTGATATACAAAGAGTAAGTAAATAAATGTCAGAAGTACTTAGTTTTCAGTTTAGATGCTGATTTCTCTTTATTATAAGCTGTTATTTTTTTTTACTTGAGCTTGTTTATATTGTTTTTAAAGTGAACCACGCACACATAGGTTACAAAATACAGGGTTTGGGGTTGCCTTTCCAAGCCCTCAAGAAATGAGATGCTGTTTTCCATTAAGTTTATCTGATAAGCAGCCACTTGAAAAAGCAAAGTAAATAAATCAGCAAAAAAGAGTAACAAGCTGAAACACAGATCATATTTACTGACCTTTGTGCAGGAGAGCGGATCCCTTATCGTCCCGCTCATTAATATTGATCACTCCACTTCTCACTAGTCTTCTAACCACTAACAAGTCCCCTTTGAAAGCAGCATCATGAGCTGGGAAGGCTAAAACTGAAAATGAAATGCACATGTTTCCAAGCAGATGTCAGCAGTTCTACTGAACGTGCTGGTATCTGTGTCTCACAGCACCTCTCTCATAGCAACTTATGTATGGATACGTAAGAGGTAGCAAGGATAATGCACCTTAATCAGCTAAAATGCAGCAGTGTAACCAGCAGTGCTCACCACACACTTGACTAAACATGTCTTGGTTATGGCTACAGGCATCGCATACAGTTAGAGATTAATTTCACAGACCTGAAATAACAAGTACACCTTTGTGTACTTCTACAGAATTATACATAATGCTTTTTAAAAGTGTATCTTGATCCATACTCACCTTCCTGTATCTCTGGATGTTCCTCCTCTTTTTCCACACCATCAATATATTGCAGAATATTATCTTTATAGAACCGTTCAGCCAAGTCCCTTGGAGTCTCTCCATGGTCATTCCTGGCTTTCAGTGCATGCATAACACTGGCCATTTTCCTGACCAAGAACTTAAAGCAGTGTAAGTGTCCTTCCACTGCTGCCAGATGTGCTACAGCACAAGGTGAAACAAAGGGTGTTAGAGCTGAGCCCTGCTGCCCACTGAGAAAGCAATGCTCTCACCACTGGTTAGAGCTGGCTCATCTACCAGCACGTGAGCCATCCAACACTGCACAAGGGGAAGAGCAACCTCAGCAGAACTGGGGATGTTCAGCTCCCACCCAGGACAGAGTTCAGCTCTAGGCAAAGCTGCCAAGGATAGGATCTGCAAAGGTGATTCCCTGGCAGAGCCGACTGCAGGAGACAAAACAGACTCCCAACAGGTAACGAAGGCCTAGTTTGGAGATTGCATTGCTGGGGTCTCACCTCCCCCAGGAACATGGATTTCTGCCTTCAGCAGCTGCCTGACCCCACTGTCCCAGGGATACTCCTTATAGGGGGACAGCAAGCAGCGTCCTTGATTAGGAGCTAAGGCCGTTTCTGCTTTAGGCTCTACTGTCCCACCACAAACAAGTTGCATCACACCCTCAGTCACCCCACCTATGAAATGAGGACAGTCATAGGCACTTTACTGGACAAAATATTTGAAGGTACATTCCTCACCTGGAATTTAGGCTATGCAGAGGTTTACTTATTTAATATTACTACAGTGCTGGGCCTATAACAAAGTAAGAGGTACCAAAAACATGCTGACTAGTTTGACATGAGTAATATCCTCTAATCCTATTAATGAGAAGAACTTGCTGAATAAATGCTTATTATGTGCTATTGCTCCATGAAAATATCTGTAAGGGCTGGCTGATGTTCCAAAGGCAAAAGGATTAGTTTGTCTCCAGGTAAGAATCTCACTATCTTCATAATCAACAAACAATGTACCCAAGACCCAAAAAACCCACATCACTTCATTTTTGGCATACACAAGTTCTCTATAGCAAACCAAACAATCCACAGCTTTCCAGAGCATAACTGCTCTAAAAGGTTATGGATATTTACTTTACAGCAAGATGACAATACCTCAAGTACAGATGATTGCTCAGAATTTGAGCTTCACTGAAATAAGGGCAGTTTTTTCCATGATCTGAATTTTAGTCAGTGAGTTAGTTACTCAGGAGAAAAGAAGGGTACTAAGCTAAAGGTAAGTCAGCTAGTGAAAAACTGATTCAACCTTATGAATCCATTTTCAGATACCTAAAATTTGTTGGTATCCCAACTTCTCTGTGTTTCATCTTGTCTTTTATAAAATCAAGTTAACACTATTCACTCTTCTCAAAGCCACAAGTTAAAAATTGTATCTGTGAAAAATATTTAGAATAGGTTTGACTAGTGAGCAATTAAAGAAGCATGGACATGGCCCAAAAACAGAGAGAATGTTCAGTTCATAAGCACAGCCCATTCTGTACACTGAATGAGCCACAAATTGTTTTTTTTCCAAAATATTAGCAATCAAATAAGCAAAGATAGTTAGAGCCTTTGCTGTAACACACATATACAAAAGATGCAGCTACTTTTTAAGTTTCAGGTGCCTGGCACTGCAACCTCAAAAAATTTCTTCCAGTATTCTCTTGTGAAAAATTACAGCACTGTTCAGCTAATCCTGAAGCTGAAGTGTGTAAAGATAATTTAAGTTCACTTGTGTTACACAGGCAGACAACAAGCTGGTTTGCACAGTACTTCTACTAATCTTTTACTAGCCATGTTCCAAAATATTCTCTTGTCTTTGGAAGATAATATGATCAAATGAAACAGAACAAAGGCTGGAAGATGAAGCTTCTGTAGATGCCAAAATACAACAAAACCAGTTTTCTACTAACCATTTTAAGCAGAACTGCACTGGCATCTGCTTTCTCTCCACAGAAGTCTGTTATCAGGGAAGTGTTCCCAAATGCAAATAAAGCTGCTTTCTATGCTGCCCCCGGGGAGCCTAACATCATCATGACCCGTTATTGCTAACGCACCAGATCTCCTGCTGGGATGCAGGAGCCTCACATCCTTTAACAAGACACAGGTTTGCAAAACAGAACATGGCTATCAATTTCCTAGGTAAGCAGTCCTTAGCAGAGGGTAAAAGATTTTAAGAAGGGATTTAAAAAGGTAACTATACATGTTATAGAGAAAAACATATGCTCTTTGGAACAAATAATGTGACAAACCATAAGAAGGAAAATGCTAAAAGGAAAAGGATGCAAGGAGAATCCAAGACAGGAACAATACCATTGAGCTTACAGAGGCTATTGAGGCAGCGGCATGGTAGGAAGAGGGATACTGGAGAAAATACAAAAAGCAAGGAACAATCACTGCCAAATTTTTATGCTAAAGTGAATACACTGATAATTATGAAAAGAAATTACAGATAATCCAGGAAAAGGCAGTATTCCAGAAATCAAGATGAAGAAATCACAGAAAAATGAAAACAACTTTTTACAAAATCAGTTAAGAAACAGTGGGATACAAAAACTTGCATGCAAACACACCAGAACCTCATCACACTGGCACCAATTCAAAAAGCAGCACATAGCAGCTGAAATTGCCTCCACTTAACCCTTCTCCTGTGACCTCCACTGGCACATGAGCTCCATCACACACAGAAGAGATGCTGCACACCTGCTCCCAGTCAGGGTTAGCCTGCTCCCCATCCCAGCATTCGTGAGCTCTTATCCTTGCTAGCAGCAGCAGGTAGTGAATGGGACACTATCACCAACAGAGCAACACTTTGGATTTTATAAATCCTCCCATCATTAGAAAAATGGACTATCTACATGGATTGCATGGAATCAAATAGCAAATGCTGCTGCTGTGCATTACCTATAAATTGCTCAACCATCACATTTGACAACAACTGTAAACCAAAGGTTTAAAAACATATGATTTATCATGATATACCTGGAAGGTTTCCATTGTTATCCACATCATCTACACATGCTCCCCATCGAACAAGAAGCTGCAAACACCCCAAGCGACCGTGAAAAGCAGCATAATGAAGAGGTTTCCAGTCATTCCTGTCTGAAACATTTACATCCTAAAACAAAAGCAGCAGGTTAATTCATTCACTTCTGAATCTTAGACACAGGACAAATTTTATTTATGGGAATCAACTGTTCATTGTGCTAAACTATTTAAATCAAACCAAATACCGTTTTTCAAAGTTCATGCATTATATGCAGTTCCGATTTCAAGACAGGTACTTTTCACAGGTTCCTGCTTTTACTTAATACACTTATAAAAGGCGCATTTTCAGACATGTTTTTATCATCGTAATGACCTGCATTGGTCATTATTCCTTAAATATACATCTGGATTAATTTTCTTTTTTTTGAAGTTCATGTCTCCTTTACTGTAGAAGATTTTTAGAACTGCAAAAAATTACCACCACCTGATGTTCATTTAATGACATCCTCAGTGGAATGTGATCTACTCACATTATTGATTCTTTCCACACTTTTTGATCATTTTCCTAAATGTATATCACAATCTAAAAAAATGGGAATTTATCCAAGAAATAAATTCCCCACAGTAATTATCTACAGCCCTAAATCTCAGTTTAAGCAAGGGAGAGTTTTGCTGGGGAAAAACAGCCGGGCTGCAGCTGTGCAGCAGCACTGCAGGCAGGAGTCTCACCGCCCCAGCACGCAGCAGGGTCTGCAGGGTGTAGGAGTGCCCGTGGGCTGCAGCCAGGTGCGAGGCCGTGCACCCGCGCTCGTCCAGAGCTGCTGTGTCTGCTCCGTTCAGCAACAGGGCCTGAAAGAAATGCAGAGCACAAGTTCATTTCACAAGCTGAAAAAGCAAACATTTCTTAGCAGGATGGTTTATGATGACCAGCAGGATAACTCTGGGCTGACCTCAGGGGCCCGATATTGCACAAAATAGATCTGTTTGCACAGACAGCGCAAATGAGTGCTCTGGTTTGAAAATGACTGACTTAATTCCATATTTCAAGACATCAAGACGAGCTACTCATAGCTCCCTTAAGAGCTCCCTCAGCTGATCTTCATAATGAATTTATCCAGAATTAAGGTGTGCCCTACTAACTTTTGCTTGACAACGAGTATTTATAGGTACCTGCATGCAGGCATCCTGCCCTCGGATGGCCGCGAGGTGAGCTGCTGTCCAGCCTCTGACAGTCACACGTGTGGGGTCAGCTCCATTCCAGAGCAACCAGTGAAGGCACTGCCAAACAAAACCAAAAGGCTTTTTATTTAACTATTCACATCGTGTCTCTGAGTCACATTTCAACTAGAATTTATCCATCAAAGTTACATTTCAAAGCAGTACTAGAATACTTCCTTATGGAAATATGAGACCCCAGAGCATGCCTTAAACAGGTATTTGTGCATTAGGAGGTTATGGGTAAGTTATACTTCTCAGGTTTCACCCAAGGGTACAAAATGTGAAAATAACCTAGTAATTCAGATCCTAGCATCGATGTTACAGTATGACTTTTTCATTTTACTCTTCCAGATTTAAAATGTAATCTGTGAGAGTATTCACGTGGCATGAGGCAAAAGCATTGGAAAAAACTATGCAAACATTTTCACATGAATTCCAGCTAAAATTACTGGCAGAAAAAAGATGATGCAGTAAATTTACAGCCTCATTTAATTTATTAGGCTTCATAGGCATATGTAATCCCATCTCTCTTCTCATCCTTCCATGGCCTAGTTTTGTTTTATTCATCTTTTTCCAGCAGATATCATTGCTTGCAATGGAAAGCTTTATGGACTATCCAAAGACAGCTAGAGGAACAGTTAGAACTTCTTATTATATATTATTATGATTTATTATCTTCTTTCAGGCTATCTTACAGCTTTGCTTCCTCCACTATTTCTACCAAGGAGGTTTGTCACAAACAGATGACAGATAATTCAATAAAGTCTAACACACTGATTGCCAAGTAGGAGAGTCAAATTAAAAATGGCAGAACTGACAGGGGCAGAAAGGGTGGGTAAGCAATCTGTTTTTGGGGCTGACATGATGATTAGCATTTTCTTGATGGTGTCTCTACATTCCAGAAGAAGCACTGCACTTAGCAATTCTTGAGTTTAGCAAGAACTTCACGTTTTTTCTTTTGGGACATGAATGGCCCTGCTGCTTCAAGGTTAGATTGCCACGAACAATGAACAAGGAGGCTGCAAGAAGGGGAATGTTGTGCTGAACACAGCAGTTCAGTCCTTCTGGAAGTTCAAAATATTGATGGAAGCACCTGCTGATTTCCCTACCATTATTCAACATTTTCCTTTATTAAAATAAAATGTATTAGGACTAATTCTATGGAGAACGAGGCATGGGACATTGGTAAGCAGAATGAATGTATTTTCATGTCACTTCTCACCTGTTCCAGTCACCTTCAGAACATTTTAGAGATCCTACAGGATTTTCTAGGTGTCTCAAGAGAAGGAGAAAATGCAATAAAGACAAAAGAAGGTCATGAGTCTGAAAGGGAGGCCGTAAAGCACATTTTGCTCAGAGTAAGAAAATCAATGACTTTGTAAAATATGGCAAAGTTGATTAGGTAAATTGCCTGGGGCTTCAGAAAAAAAAAATGAAATCTAAAATCCTGTACTCTTGCTCTTGGTGAGTATATTTAATGAGAAAAACAGGCAGAGATTATTGATTCAGTCTGATCAAAGCAATGTTGTATTCAGCCTCTCCCAAAGAAGGTAATATGGACTTGCAAAAGCCCAGCTATGCCTAGACTAAGGTAATGTTTTACCTCCAGACTTCCACAGTGGGCAGCACACTGCAAGGGTGTGAATTTGTGAACTACATCCACCTCATTAATACTGGCGCCACTTTTTATCATCGATGCAAGCTCTTCTACATCCCCAGCTTTCACTGCTTCATGCACACTGGTATAATTTTGCTTCTTCTTGACAACTAGTGAGGAGTAATAAAAGGGCATTAGTCCATTGCTTAAATCAGCAACATTTAAGAGACAGAAAATGTGTGATGATTCAAAGAAATACCAGAGTTGACATCTGTGGCACAGAATCAAACTCTAAATGTAGAAGTAGTGAGGTAAAAGAAAAAAGAAAATCTTCTGTCACCAGGCCATGGGACCAAATAACCTGTGTCCTCCCTTCAGGCCTTTCCACTGATTAACTACATGACTGGAAACAATGAGAATTACATATCCAAACCCCTTGCAACATCTTAATATCTTGACAAAACTTGTAAACAGAAATATAAGATGTAAGTAGATCTAATGGCTGAGGGGGCTAACTTCAATTAGCCAAGCACGAAAGGAAACTAAACCAATTAGTATTCACCTTCTGCAGTAGCCATCATTCCAGTACCAAAATGCACTAACACACTGATTACAATTCACACGGCTGGAAGTCCTGAAGAGCTGGGCTACTATTTAGCAAATCAAGAGAGCATAAAATTGAAGGTCTCAAGGCCTCAGCTCCTCCACCTGTGGAGAAGAAATGGTAGCAGCAGTTAACACTGTTACACAATTCGAGGTAAAAAAACAATTAAAGAATATAAAAAAGATATTGCACAAACATATTTGTCATATTTGTAAAAAGCACTAGATACAATTAAAAGCAGCCTCTGCAGTTAACCAGTGCCTATTCTCATGTAATCCTGTAGTGTGATAGTACAGCTTCAGAAGATTTGGGGTTGCTGCAGAGAGGAGTGGGGGGCAAACGCTCCAGTACTCCCGGCTGATAGTAACACACCCTGAGTGTGCTGTAACACACCGGTGGATCCTGTGCCTGTGTCTCACCCACCTCCACCTCCTCAGCTTCCAGGCTGCATCACTGCCCTGCACAAAGCCAAGAAAACTTAAAAACCAGGGCTCCATCCTGCAAAACACTGCACGAACGAACACCAGCAGCACAGAAACACAGAATAATTCCAGTTGGAAGGGGCATCAAGAGGTCATCTAGTTCACGTTTCCAAATAATATTTCCAAAATATCTAAGTATGTTTTGAGGTCTGAGTTGTTTAGCTTAATTTAAAGAACAGTTTCACCACGACATAATTTTCCCCCAAGAAGTAATTGCTCACTATACCAAGTGAGTGTTACAGACTTCAGCCCAGTTACGCAACATCACAGGCAGGCCTGGACAATTACACCACCTAGCAAAGTTCTAATGTGTTTAACACAATGTTTTGGTACAGCAAGTTCAAGGTAATATTTTTCTCTTTTTTTTCCCTTAACCCAGAGGAAAAGCAAGCAACAAGCCCCACCGGCATAAAGAATTTTGTCTCCCCTCTCCCTCTGGATACCTGCTACTGCATGGAGACGAATGCCAGGGGTGGGGTGTCTGCATTGGCTTCTTGGCACAACACAAAGACAGCAACCTGGGACAAAAACTCAGAACACAGCTGTTAACATCAATTCTGTAAAAAAATACACTGATGTTCAAAGTGAAGGGCAAGCTCCATAATTTTACTGCAATTTTTTTTTACCAGAAACTGTTATCAAACGCTCATCCAATGTCCTGGGGGAAAACTTTGCAGAAAGAATTCAGTGAGCACTTTGAGATCGGTACCTGCCCAAAATTCAGTTAAGAAGATTACGTGAAGAAAGATATGGCTCGGAATAGGGAAAGGCACAATTTAGGTGTTGCGATGTTCCCGTAACACACAAACCCAATCCCGCGCAGGTCCCCTTTGGCAGCAGCCCCAGGGCGGCGGGAGCCGCCGACCCGTCCCTGCCGGTGCCGCCGGGGCGGAGGCGGCGCTGCCAGGCCCGGGGCAGGGGGGGACCCGGCCGGCCAGCACCAAACACCGCCTTTCCCCGCTCTTTTGGCGGATACGGAGCCTTCTCAGTGCTGTATGTGGATCCCGGCGGAGCCCCGTCCCACAGAGCTGGGGGTTCGGGAGAGCCCGTCCGGCCCTGTGGCGCCCCCGCCCGCGGGGAGGGGACGGGGCAAGGAGCAGGCGGAGGAAGGGCAGGCGGAGCGGTCTCACCGGCCAGAGCGGGGCACAGCGGCCCCTCGCAGCACAGGCGGCCGGCAGCTCACCGCGTCGTGGGAGCAGCTCCCTCCTGCTCCTGCTGCTGCTCCCCGCCCCGGCGTTGCCATGGGCCCCAGGCTCGCCCTTCCCGCGGGAGGGAAATGGCGGGAGGGGCGCGGGCCCGGCCCTGCCCGGGGAGGGAGCGGGAGGGGCCCGGCCGCACCGGCTGCGCTCCAGCTGCCCGCGGCTTTCTGCACCTTTAGGCAGCCCGGGGCTACAGCCTGCATGGCGCTCCCCAGGAGAAATGTAACAAGTACCACTTCTCATCTCGGAACCCGCCAGTGATTCACTGACCAAGAGGTATTGAACCAGCTTGTGCTCCGGACGATCGGACTCCAGTCACGTTGCGGGGATTTTTAACCCTCTTGTCTCTGCTGAAGACGAGATCCTGCTTCTCGGTTCCCGTAGTAAAAGCAGCTGGTGCCCCGGGGAAAAGCCGGGTTCCTTTGATGAGGGGGAAAAACAAGACCCTGCATTTCCAGAATCCTGCTTCCAGGCAGGATGAACCCTTCCCAGCCAGATTTACAGGTGTGCAGTGATAATTACATGGCCCAAGTGAGCTTAATGGACCATTTAGAGCTTAATTATCCTTGTCATTAGAGAGCTGTCATAAGGCCTATTTCTGCAACTTACAGGTCTCATTTTTGTTCTACCTCCAGTAGACAGAGTAATTTATTCCCTTTTCTTAGCAGCCTTCTACATATTTAAAGACATCACATCTCTCTGCTCAGTCTCCTCTGGACTTCAATTGATGTGATTTAGACACACCAATTTTGTATTCCAGAACACAAAAGCACCATATTTGGGCCAGGGGACCAGGCTACATCCCTGCTCCAGGAAGGGGCTGCAGTAACTAACACAGGAGAAGCTCCCCACAGCACAGCCAGCAGCCACACACACCACCGTATGGACTGACACCACCCTGGTCCATCTTGTATTTTTGTTCCTCTGGACTGTCTCTTATTAACCAGCACTTTTAAGTCTGGTATCTAGAACAGGATAAGCTCACAACTACAGCTCCAACCCTAATAAAAGAATCAAAGTATTAAGTCTTAAAAACTGCATGAAGCCTGGGTGTCAACACGGGAAGAAGTTTTTGCAGCCAACATCTGCACTACTGATTATTTCTACTTCCACATTAAGGGGGAATTCTGATTCCCAAGTATCCCCACCGCAAGAGTAACATGCATGCTAGGACTATGACATTTCTTTCTGACTTTAAGTGTTTCTGTCTTCCTCCCAGCAACTTAAAAATAGTGTAACTAGCAGAGTGAATAAAACATCAAATCCATACTGAAACACACAACTTTATTTCCAATCCCACAAATGTATCAGCCACATAGACCCATTATTGAAAGGAAGAGACTCACACTGAAATATATGCTTAGTTTTATTTATAACATTTAAGAAATGTTAACATCTCAGGATATCTGGTTTACCATCTAAGTCCAGTCATAAGCAACAAAAAAGAAAATGTTAACCATGTTTCAAATGAGCATTCTTACATTAATTCCCCCTTGTAAAGAAAATTCAGCTTTATTAAATTTGTGTTTGACTAATGGAAAAAACCCATTAAAAATGTCTTAACTACCAGGCATCCTGGTTTGTTAATTTTTTTTGTTGGCACTTGTGTTCACCACAATCAAGCACTCCAGTTGGTTTGTTAAATTTTCCCTTTCTACCCAGAACTGTCTTTTTGTGAGGTTTCTTTTTGTGGATTTTTTATTATTCTCTTGTTTTAATTGTTTATTTTTAAACATCCGGATATGTAAGTTTGTTCAACTAACTTTAAAAAGATAAGGAATCTAGGCCTGTCTGAGAAGCTCTTTCCTTTGATAACCCACCTATGGGATAACTGAAGGAAGAGACTTGGTTTCATTTTTCTGAATCTTATTAAGCAAAAATTCCTTTTAATTAATTTTAAACTGAAAAAAGTACAGAAACACTGTCTTTATTTGATGGTGTGCATAAACATTACACTCCATATATAGCAAAAATATCTTTTATTTATAATTTACATTTCAACGAGTGAAAATTTTACATTTTTACATATACCATTAAATTTTCACGCATCTACAGAACTTTCACACAATGACACCTGAAACTGTGCAGGCAATAAGAAATTTCAAATACAAAAATGTATTTATTAACCAAACAGTAGTTGAGGCCCTGCCTCAGTTGGACATTTTTATTCATATAAAAAGTATTCGCCTTCCAGAATTAACACAGCAGCTCTTCTGTAAAAAAAAAAAAGAAAAACAAAACATACCGCAGTTTATTTAAACAGACTCCTCAGGTTCTGTTTTGATTTCTGTAGATGCAGGTGTGCTCTCTTCCGCACAGGCAGGAGGGGTGTCATCAGGTTCTTGTTTGATTTTAGGTGAGTCACAGGACTCCTCTGTTTCTTGTTTAACAACGTCCAACATTATATTTAGTGGATTTTCTGAAGGAGTCTTGCTGGGAGACGGTGTGCAATCAAATGATGATGTCTGCAAAGTGAAAGTCAATGGAGCATTAGCACACTAAAATAACAAGTTTTAGCTTCTTATTCCTTTGCCCTTTTTTCAAAATGCATATATGCTGACGGTCAGGCACTCAAAATCCAAACTTCTACTTCATCAAACTTCTAAGAAAACTAATTAATTTTTTTAATAGCATTACTTTTTTTTCCAATTCCTTTGAAAAGTATCACCAAGCAGTGATGCAATGCTTAACACATTACCATGAACTGTTCCCTGCTATCCGCCATCAGGACAATTTTAACTCCCAAACCATTAAAAATGTCACACACACCAATACGCATCTACTCCATTGTTACAAATTCCTAAGATTACACATTACTTCACAATAAATCCATCTAACAATGGCTTTGCTTTATGGCACACAAGCAGTCATGGTACATCACAACCAGAAATACATCTCTAATCAGCTAATTCTGTATTATAAACTTGCCATGCCTCCAAGTCTCAAGCAAGAGAAACGGGGAGCTTATTCTGAATATACCTGCTCCCTGCAAAGTCAAGAGATCAAGCAGACAAACTGAAAGCAAAATGCTTAAAAAAATATGAAGGATCCACTTACATTTTGGTAATCTTCATAACAAGATGGATGGTAAATCTAAAAAAAAAGAAAAGTTATACATTTAAATATGTAAAAATAAATTATAGCAGGATCACTGATAATGAACTGAACACTGATAATTACACATTATCACGCAATTCATCTAGAAAAATTATGGTCTAAGCAGGCTAAGAACGGTGTCAGATATACCCGAGACAAGATTCTGTGACATTTAGGAAACGTTATCATACAGAAGGCTGGTAATTGCTCTGAGCTAGAGAAGCCTGGGAATTATCTGCATACAGAAATAATTTAACCGATACCTACACCCATACACAGAGATCCATTCTTCTTTGAGCACTGCAGTGTAAGGGAGGGCTAGTGAGCCCATACCAATGGATTTCAGGCACTTGCAAAGGCAGAGGTATTTACGTATTTGGAAGCCAGGAAAACTACAATAGGAATCCTTCAGGAGAAAAAGAGCACGTACCACCTCTTCCTGTTTGTTTTCTTTTTTTTTTTT
>WEKY01027058.1:204369-218471 GCA_013390045.1 Picathartes gymnocephalus | reverse complement strand
TTTTTTTTTTTTTTTGTGTAATTCTTCAGGGGTTTTACTATAAATTAGTATCACATGTAAATAAAATCAGATTACCTTTTCATCTACCCTGATAGCATTCTTCAGGTGCCACTCTTCCTCTTCCTCATCCCAATACTGTTCAAACTGTTCTTGGCAAATTTCACAGCTCTGAAAAGTTATGGGAGTAACAGAGATGAATGATGTTATTGGAATTTACTGAACACATGAAATTCAAGAACCTAATAAGAGTCAAATAAGGTTCTTTTAAATTAAGGTAATTAATTAGTAAACCTTAGTTAAAAATTGAGTATGGTTTGCAGAGAAAGGATCACCCTCTGGCCGTGAATACTCTTTGTCACTTGAGAAAGGTAAGCTTTACCCTTTTAGCTAGTAAGTCTGCAAAGCACTTCAAAACAATGTAATGCTGTCTTAGTGTCATGTAAGACAATCCAGTGCAGTGATTTAACTAAAATTTATGGCATTATCTTCATTCTTCCCCCTTAACCTGCAATTTCAAGTCAAAAAAGGCAGAACTTTTAGACTGAGTACTAACATTTTTATTACTTTTGTGAAAAATTATCAACTCAGAGAACAAAGGACAAAGGGTACTTTTTAAAATTTTAAAAAAGGCCTTTGTGGTTTCATAGCCAGTTTCTTAAGAGACTTAGCATGTAAAATTGAATTGTAATTCTAACAACATTTGTATTTGATCACTACACCAATTCTTCTACCAAAATACAGCTCTACTGGTTACTTTCAGATTGTTGTATTTCTTTCTTCTCATGCCTGTTTGCAAAAAAGAAATTTTTGTGTTTGAAAGTACCAAGAACCCAGTAAACCCTGGAGTTATTTGAATGACAAATGACCATCAAAGGACAAATAGCTTACTCTACTTATTCTCACTATGTAAACATTCACCAAATTAATACACTTTGCCTGTTTCAATTTTGCTTAAACCACAGAATGCCAATGTGTGTCGATTTTTTTTTAACTATAGGTGGTTTATACTATTCTCTGCCCCGGGAAGTAACCATTACGTACACAAATACATGACCTGTGGAGGGGCTGCACAAAGGCCCAAGTACTATATTCCAGTCTACATTTAGTAACAAGAATACAGTACAAGCCTTTGAAGGACTAGTTTTTTGCTATCTGGCAAGATAAAACTTACCTCAACGGCTCCAGCTGGTCCAGCTGGGACACTCTGAAACTCCTTCTCTTTTGCAGCTTCCTGTGTCTTCAACACAACCTCCTCATGAGCTTTTTCAAAGAACTGGCTTTTAGCACGCTCCTCTAGATCTGCTATTTCTTCAAATTCGATCCAGTCCTAAGGAAAAAGTTTTTATTCTCACTTAGATATCCCAAAGTATCACATTTAATAAACCTTACTTTGTTAAAACTGAAATAATCCTCACATGCAGCCAGCATTAGCACAGTGTACTCCTTAAAACGCTCCACTTCAAAAACTCTTTTTCCAAAAAAAAATCACTATCCTTAAAATTCCATTCTCAGTGGAATGAAAACAGTGCAATAAGCAGCTTTAAACTACTGTTCATCATACAATTGCCTTTTGTATCCTGACAGGCATTTGCGGACTACCTGAAGTATCTACGACATCATTGTTTATCACAGCCAACTCCTGTAATGATGCAAATTTCAGCTGCAATCCCACAGCACATGCAAGAGTAAAACACAGAATCCAGCCTGTAATTTATCAACACAAATACTGCATTACTTACTGTTAAACTGTAGTACCACCTCCTGTGTGTAATTTTTCTGCTAACATCTTTTTCTGTCCGGTTCTGGCGATAATGCCAATCTAAATGATCTGCGTAAACATCTGTCTGTGAAGTAGTGAATCTCATTCCACAGGAGTAACACTGAATTCCAGTGTACAGTCGATTTATAACACTATCATAACGCCTACAAAAAGAAATTTTAAAAAACCTTAACATTTCTTTAAAAAGAGACAGAAGTTGCTCATTAAGTTGCTTCATTTGCCTACAGTAGTAGAGGAAAAGCATGAAACTGTTCCACGTTAAAAGTACAGAATATGACTACATTTGTCCTGATTTTCATAGCACAATCAACTTAAACATTCAAAAAACAATGGGATCTTATTAACAATTCATAAGAAACATGTTAGTGTTGTCACTAAATCCTACTAGCTTTTCTCACCTAGTAATGCACAAATAGCAATGCCTGCATTTGGCCCAGCTTTACAAGCCACCACCAAAGTGGTAAAATTAAAGTCGTAGAATGGTTTGGTTTGGAATGGATCTTAAAAGACACCTACTTCTAACCCCCCTGCCATGGGCAGGGACACCTTCCACCAGGTTGCTCAGCACCCCATCCAATCTGGTTTGAACAGTTCCGGGGATGGGGTATCCAGAGCTTCTCTGGGCAGCCTGTTCCAGTGCCTCATCACCTTCACAGTAAAGAATTTCTTCCTACTATCGACAGTAAATCTGTTCTTCAGTGTAAGGCCATTTGCCCTTGTCCTATCACTACATAGCCCTGTGAAAGGCTCCTCTCCAGCTTTTCTTGTAGTCCCCTTCAGGAACTGGAAGACTACAATAAGGCCTCCCTGGAGCCCTCTCCTCTCCAGACTGAAACTGAACTACCCCAACTCTCTCAGCCTGTCTCCACAGCAGAGACACTCCAGCCCTCTCATCATCTTCATGGCCTCCTCTGGACTCACTCCCAACAGCTCCACATTCTTCTTGTGTTGGGGCCCCAGAGCAGCACTGCAGGTGGGATCTCACCAGAGCAGAGGGGAAGAATCACCTCCCTTGACCTCCCTGTCACATAGCTTTTGATGCAGCCCAGGCCTGGGCTTCACTGCCTATCACAACCTTAGTGCTTAAGTAACAACGCACACCTTTACTTAAAGCTTAGTTTTCCCGTGTTATTTTTCTGTCTTTTTCCTTTCTCAAGTTCAATAAGGCTGACATCAAACAATGAAGGTTTAACCTCCTCTGAATCACCAAGTGACAGATAATCTTTTAAAAGCTTTTAACTGTCTTGGATGAACTATCTAGCTACTGCCATGTTGTTATTTGTACTATAAACCCATTCTACTATACGCACTGTCTAAGTTCTTCAACTATGAAGTTAGTGAGGTCTGGAACATTTTGATCTTCATTCTGATCATCATCTTCTTCTTCAGCAGTCGGCTGGGCTGATGTTTCATTTGCTTCTAGAAACCATAAAGACATTATTTTATCAAAATTCCAGTACATCATCAGAAAGAAATTACCTGCTCCTGAAAGGTTGGGTTTTTTTTTTTCAAATATTATTAATATAATCTGACTATGGTAAAACACAGATGTGCAACAGCTAAGTCAGTCATCTTCTGACACCATTAAAAAAACCATAAAAGAAACTAAGCTAGAATTTCAATTGAGGAAAACAATTATTTCACCCCAGTGTTTGGCATAAAAAAACATTAGTCTTCATAGATACAGAAATATTTCAGAAGATGAAAAGATCCCGATTATAATCAGAAACAAGTTATGAAAGCACAGTACCAAAGACAAAACTGACTGCTCTGGACAGCTGAAGTGTAAATTAAACAAGATACTAAGAATTTACTCAATCACATGCACTAAATTCCTTCCCAAAAATAATGTTCAACTTAAAAAAAACCATACAGGAGTTCACAAAACTTTGTATACTCAGATTTACACTTGAGCTGTGGATAAATTGGATAGTTAGAACATAATGAATCTACATACGTGCTGAAGTGGAATCAGTTTTAGACAATTTGAGGATCCCTGTTTTCAGCAGTTTAGCAAACAATTCATTCACATCAACCTGTCCAAGGTGGTTATCAGGATATGAATGGGGAAGGGCTCCTGGGGAAGAACAGAGACATTCAAGGTGGTAAAAGGTTAGCATCAGAAATCAACTTCACTTTTATCAGTATAGTTCACAACACAATTTTCCTGTTGCCTCCCATTTCTTCCATTTTTTGTTTCAAATTATTTAACAACTCTCTGCTTTATCTTGTGTTTGGCTAATGTTTTCCCTTGCAACAGGGAATCTTTGTAACAAGATTTTCCCTTCCTTCATAACATATTTTGAAGTGCTATCTAAGTTGGTTGCCCATACACAGATCTCTACTGAATGGTGATTACTGAAATAACACAATAACTATGAACCGAGTACTGTCCTAGATTCATACTGATATATTTCACCACAATCAATCTACTTCATTACCTAGTTTAACCTTTTATGATGTCTTTGAAGTTTTTCACTACTAACCACTCATACAGTGGAAATGTTTACACACCCCAGCAAAGCAAGCTAGACCTACAGACTGATGCCTTCCAGAAAAACAGATCAGAATTTTTTTTTTTTTTCCAGCACAACTTTATACCCAAACCACATGGTTAATGAAAATTAATGAGAGCCTTCAGTGTTTGAGAGAAGCTCCATAAGAGATGAAGGTGTTAGAGAAACCACATCTACATCCAGCTCACTAAGGAGGCTTCCCTTAATCCACACAGACCTAGTAAATCAGGACATCATAAAAAGGTCATTTTTGTGGCCACCACCAAATGAACAATCCAAAAGAAATATAAGGAATTCTATTGTTACAAACCTGCAGGGTTCTGGACAAAACTTCCAGGATTTGGCAAATACTGCTGACCTTGGCCATAAGGTCCTGGTTGAGCAGACAGGAGAGAAACCTGTGAAAGTAAACATTTAATTATTCTTTGTATAATAATGTAATTATTAACTTACTTTTCACATTTTATTATTAACTTCTAAATGTTTCTCAATAATTTCACATATATTAAACTCCTTCCAGGAGTGAACCACATCAGTTTGGTATTGAAAAGGACCACAAATGACTATATGATCTTTCCCCCATTTTCATTTTCCACTAGGAAAATTGAGAACACACCCTCATTTTGCCAAATATTAAAAAAACAAACAAAGAACAACAAAAAAAATCCACACCACAACACCTTCAACACCTTTCCTTCCAGTTAGCAATCACATTTTGCAAACACGGTACTTCCGTTTAAATTGCTCCTGTTCACCAAAACAGATCTCCTCAAGAAATTCAAAGAACCCGTAAAATGTCTATTAATAAATGTCAGAACTAATTCTTATCTAAGAACCAGCATTCACTACAGACACATATCTTGAAAGCAAGACTTTTCAGCAGATCAGATACACTAACCTGTAGGTAGAAAAACAGTCTTTATAACACATTTGTAATAAAAATGTTTGGGGTTTTTTTGTAGCTGGCTGCTTTATGGATTTAAAAATTCATCCCATTAGAGGTCTGCAAGTCACATTACCTGCTTTTGTACAACCAGTTAACTCTTTATATTCAATTTTTATCCCCCAAATGAAAAGTGCTTTTTAAAATCTCGAATCTACTAAATTATATCACTTTCACCAATGTAAAGTATCATCTCCCCCTTTTGAAGACAGCATTTCCTAGAGGCAACAGCAAAGACAACTGAACTGACAGAGCAAGATGGTGCTGAGAGAATTTTAAAACACAACACAGCTGAGCAAGGAAGCTCAACAATGGCCCTATCTTTCTCAATTCCCCCAAGTTATGGGTATCTCTTTAAAACTGCCTTGTCACCAGTACTAACAGCTTTAAAAAAAGGACAACAATTATTTTGGTCCAGCCTAACTTCACAACTGGTAGGAAAATTAATCATGTGTATTTCACTTACATTATCTTTCATGCTTTATAGAGAACTCACTTTTTTTGAAATTTAATGAATTATGTGGTTTTGTTCTCATGTTAATTATTTCAGAGATGTATTCTGAACTATGAAGTGATTGCAAAGATCCACTATTTTGTCTAATTCTTAAACAAAGATTCTTTAAATACAGTAATGCATGTCCTTCTTAAATTATCTAGTGACTTTTATAGTTTTAAACCGACTCTCAGCCTGCCCACTCTTTAGAAAAATACTCCATTTTTACAGGAAGAATTCCTGCTAATTCTCTATACAAAAACACTTTTGCAAGCAAACTATTTGATGCAATCTCTTACCTGATTACTTCCCATTGGCATATTACTGAAATTTCCATATTGAGGACCCTGGAGACCTTTTTCTTCAAAGTAATGTCCAGCTGCTCTCAGTGGGAAGCTCTGTGCTCCTGGGCCAGCTGGCCCATTGAAATTTGGTCCGGGTGAACCATCAAATATATCAGGTCTCTGGAACTGCATTCCATGAGCTGGTCCATTGTAGCCCCCATGGTCAACGAATGGACCACCTTGTCCATATGCTGACATTTCTAGTCTTGAGGCAGGATGGTTAGCTACATTTTCAAAACGTGCACCCTGAAGGCCAAGGGGCAAGTCAAACCTAGAGGTTGGCTGGTGAGGTCCATCAAATCTTTGAGGTATGGCTGTTTCAAATCTTGCTTGTGCCTGTTGGCCAGGTGCCAACCTTGGACCAGGCTGTCCATGAATTCCATCAAATCTTTGTAGGAGAGACAGCTGTCCAGGCTGACCATCAAATCCAGCTCCATGACAGCCATCAAATCTCGGACCAGCCCGACCAAGAGGACCATCAAATCTAAGTCCACCAGCTCCCTGGTGTACTGGTCCATCAATCAACCTAGGACCTAGACCCGGCTGACCACGTGGTCCTTCCAATCTCAGCCCACCACCTGATGGTCCGTGTGGTCCCTCAAACCTGAGCCCACCACTTGATGGTCCATGTGGCCCCATGGGCTGACCATGTGGCCCCTCAAATCTGAGGCCACCTCCAGGTTGTCCATGGGGCCCTAATGGCTGTAAATGTGGCCCCTCAAACCTGAGGCCACCCCCTGGTTGACCATGAGGCCCCAAGGGCTGACCATGGGGTCCCTCAAACCTGAGACCACCCCCTGGTTGACCCCGAGGCCCCATAGGTTGACCATGAGGTCCCTCAAACCTGAGACCACCTGAAGGCTGACCATGAGGACCCTCAAACCTGAGACCAACTCCAGGTCCTTCAAATCTAGGACCACCTACAGGCTGCCCTGCAGGCCCCTCAAACCGCAAAGGCCCAAGAGGTCCCTCAAACCGTAGTGGACCTCCTCCACCAACCTGGCCTGGGGGTCCTTCAAATCTCAGGGCCCCTGCCAGCTGCCCTGGTGGTCCATCAAATCTTAGAGCTCCAGCTCCCCCTGCTCCTGCCAGTGGTCCATCAAACTGAGATGCACCTGCCCCCACCAAAGGCCCCTCAAATCTCATAGCAGCCTGTCCAGCTGGCCCATCAATTCTGGAACTTGAACCAGCAGCAGGACCATCAACAAAAGGACTTCCTTGTCCATCTACCCCAACCCTTGCAGCAGTCGGTCTAGGTGAGCCATCAAACAAAGGTCTGTCTTCCATCAGTGCACTTATTCTCTGCTTTGCTTCAATGCCTCCAAATCTTGATCCTGGACTTTCTGGAAATGGTGATTTCTCTGGATCTTCATACCTAGCTCTTTTGAAACGTTCACTGAATGGTGACCTTGGTTCCTCTCGAACACCTGAAAAAACCAGAACAAATCACATAACCACTCGCTAATATTTTGTCAATTACTTAACAGATGTAAAAAAGTAAAATCACATACCACCCTGCCCAAGAAGCTGTCTTTCTTCTCGATTATCAAACCTACAGAGTCCATCTCCATCTATTTTCTGGAACTCTCCTGCACTTTTCCCCTGTTGTCTGAGAGCATCTCTAAATTCATCTGATTCTCCCCAGCTGTCATAAGGATCAGAACCTCTTGCTCCTTTAGTAGCACGCTGCTCTTCAAGTCTTCGTCGACTCTCAAGCGGTGACAGGTTTTCAGCAAAAGGTCTTGTAGTGCCACTCACAGGGGAGTGTCTCCTTGATCTTTCTGCAAATGGTTCTTTTCTGTCAAACTGTACCCCCCGCTTGGCTTTTGCCTGCTCACATTCTATTCCAGAAAGCAATGCATCAGGTATATGATAATCCAAAATATCATCAGGATCCAACAGATCAAGCCTTGACAATGAATGCTGAACTTGTGTCCTTTTCAGTTTAGCTTTATGTTCATAATACGTTAATTCTGCATCCGATAGAAGAGGTTTCTTTTTCAAACCACATTTTTCCTCTGTAGGGCTATCCCAGACATTACACCTGTGCTTTCCTTCCTGATACTGGAACAGCTGTCGGATCTGATGAGCTACCATGAGAAACTCATCTTGTGTTATTTCACCAGATGTTAAGCGGTCATTAGCCTGCAATATAAAGTTAAAATTTAGACTTCCAAAAAGAGAAGAAAAAAACCCCATACCTGGGAGATTTCTATGAAGACAGATTTGTTAGTATTACCTTCTTAAGTAATTCTCTTTTACTTGCAGATGTCAATTCTTTGGGAATCTGTAAATTGGCATCCACACTTAACCGGTGCTGCTGCTTTGGTGCTCGGGGTGATAGAATTCCTTTACCAGGAGGCCAGTTTTCCCGGTGTCTTTGGTGAGGGGATTTAACAAGTGCTTGGTGTTCATCATTCTGCTGTGAACTGAAAACAAAGATATGCAAAATATAGATTATTCTGTTATTCAGAACATAATGGTTCTTACTAGAACTGATCATGGCAATGCATCACTATCGCCTTAGAATCTAAGTGTGCATCATCTCTGTATTTCACTAGTAGAAACAAGTTAAATGTATCAATTCTAACAATCCGAACACTGCCTCCAAAAGTCAACTATACTGAAGTCAATAGGAGAATTTCCACTCACACAGAAGTTGTTTCAAAGATAGTAACTTACTTTTTACTTTCTTCCCAACCAGATTTCCACCTCTTGCCTGATTTGGATCCCTGCCAGTTTTCTGCATTCTCCTTTGGATCTGGAGAAGCTTTTGCAGAATGCTGGGTGGCTGTCTCTTGGGGTCTTTCTTCTTGGGCTTTTTTCAATCTCCTTGGATCACGCATCTCTTGTTTAACATTTCTCTTATTAGAATTTCTTTCATCTCTTGCTGCTTGTGTGCCTTCTTCAACATGAGACTGTTTAGGGCCTATCTGACGTATCTTTCCAATTTTAGGAGTTGATGAAGTAGGAGATAAACTCCGAAGTCTTCTTTTAGGTGATCTCCTTTCTCTTCTTTTTGGAGAATGTGTAGATGGTGATCTTGCCTTGGGAGAGCGTGATCGTGACCGTTTTCTACTACTTGATCTTCCTTGTTTTCCACCCTGCTTTTCTGACTCCTCTGCAGCTGTGTCTTGTTTCTGAACAGCACCGTTAATCACTTTATTTCTGCTCCCCACCGGTCTATGTTCACATGTCTTATGCTCCTCTTTCTCCTTCTTCTCTGTACTTCTCCTCTTTTCTTTGACCTCCTCTTCCTTACTCTCTGACTTATCTTGAAGATGTCTTTTCAGTCTTGGATCCCGCTTACTGATGTCAGAAACCTTAGTACTTTCACATTCCTGGTTTTTACTGTCTCTAGTATCGGGCAGCTTGTTTTTCAAAGGGGATGGTGATTTAGATTTTGCTTTGGACTGTTCAAGTTCTTTCTTCTGTGTTTTTTCACTTGCTTTTGATTTTTCTGACTTTGTTGAACTCTGTTTTTCAGCCTGTGCTGTTTTGTTTGCCTTTGTCTCAGACTGACTGGTCACACTTGGTGAAAATTCTTTCCTGTGAGACTGATCTTTAGTATGAGAAGAATGTTGACCCATCCTATTAAGCCGAGGATCCCTGTTTACTATTTTGATATCATGAAGTGGAGGACTTGGGGATGGTTTGTTTTTTTCAGATTGCACAGCAGTCTGATGAGGTGGTTTAACTGTCATATGAGGTGTGGGAGACATGTGTTGCTTGGAAGGTGCTGGAACTGAAGCTATACTAGATGATCCCTGCTGAACACTAAGAGATACAGCCTGAAATTGGAAAAAATCCAGCATTAATCTCTATGCCACAACTCCTACCCAGAAGTGCTAATATTCTGTCTCAAAACCAAAATTTTAATAACCATGTCTTGGAATTTTTGAGCTTCAGCCATTTAACTGAGATTGACCCACTAACTGCTAATTACAAGCACTAAAATAATGCAGTACCATTACAAAATATCAAATTCAAATGCAGTGCAAGATCAGTATACAAAGTGAATATTGCAAAATATGTAACTTCAGCACATGTTCCAATTACAGTGCCCACTTTCCTATATATTCCACATGCTCTACGCAACTCAGCTGCCAAGTATCCTATTTTCACACTTCAGTTCAAAGATACTTGATTTTGTATTGTCAACTGCCGACACAGCAAGACTTCCAACTACTGCCATAAAGCCCAACAGCGGCATCAAAACCAATAAACTTTGTTTACAAACAATCAGGCTCCCTTGTTCCTTTGGAACAAACATATTTGAAATAGCCCAGTGTGCTGTCAGTTGCAAGAGGTGAAAAGATGAAGATCGAAGTCAGGTATCATTCTGAAGAGAAATTAAAACCAAACCACAAGATTTTCACTTTTTTTTACCTTTTAAGTGTAATAGTTACAGTTTCAAGGGAACAAAAACTGTCCGGCAACCTCAGATCACCTTGCACTGCTCTAGTAGTCCTAAAATAGCTACACTTGCCTAACATGAGGAAAAACCAATGTACTGTACTTACCAGTACAGCCAAGTACTCTCCAAAAGAGAGACCCAACTATTAAAGTTTTATCAACTATCCTACTCACCAGCTGTGCTTTAGTCTGTTCCAGCTCCAGTTCTAGTTTTTTTTGCTGAAGTTCTAACAACTGCTTTTGCTTTGCAAGCAATTGCTGCCTTATCAGTTGCTCCTGTGTCAAATTCTTTTGTATTTCAGGAACAGCTGGAGGAGTAGAGGCACCAGAAGTGACAGCAGAGGTAGGTGCATTAGATTCGTCTGGCTAAAAACAAAATAAAGAAAAGTTACATTTAAAATCTTAATGAAATCAACTAAAGCTATCTCCTTTCAGTGTTATCATGACCCAGTACCAGGACTTAGTTTGTACAGCAGTTATAAACTGCAATTTTTTTGCCCCACTATGATTTGCCTGCTTTGACAGTTGTAGGCTATTTAATATAAATTCCTCAATGTTCCAAAACCTAGAATGCAATTTGTAGATAAAAAAAACCAAACCCTTTGAATTTGTAAATTTCTCTTACCTGTTTACAAAGGTACTTCATTCTTAATATTCTAAATTGTCAAAAAGCAGCATACAAACAATGAAAACTACATGTATTACCATCTGATCTTACAGAAGGCAGAAAAACTTACCGATTTATTTAAAAACTTAGGATTCACATGGATGCTAGAAGTATTCACATTTGGGGGCAGAGGTTTAATTGGCCAGGCAGGATCTAATGAGTTGACTCTGACATCAAGTGCATATAGTTTCTTCAAAGGAAAAATATCATCCCATGTGGAGCGTAATTTAAATAAACTTTTCCTAGTATTTTCATCCACCTAAAACAATAAAACAATTCTATGGCTTGTTAAGTTAATATAGAACAATTTCTTAAACTTTTCTGTAGAACTTAAGATTTCATTCATTTCCTATTTCTATCTTGCCATTTCAACATACTGAACTTGCTACACAAAATTTATAAGCAGTGCAGACCACACATCTCTATCAACAGGATCAGTAACAGAAGCCCAAATGTGGAATTGTTGTTTCAAGGCCATTTGAAGATTTTATTGTGTATTACCATGGTCTGAGAATTTTCTTTCAACTTTTCCATTAGCAAAATTCTCAATTTACTGGCCCAACTTCTGTGGAAAAAAATACAGTAACAAAAGTATTGAAAGGCAACAGCCTCTGAAACAATACATTATTCAAGTGTTTGTGCTGGAGTATAACAATGACAAACAAATCAAGAAAAAACAAACTCTGAACAGAGAAAAAAGGTGCTTTGCTCAGCTGTTTAGTCACGGAAGGATTTTTTCCCAACAAATGCAATAAAAGGAGTATTAGCTAAAATGAAGTCAATTATTATTTCAGTTCAGCTGCAGAATTAGACCCATCTATGTGAGTCACAGATCAAGAGTACTTGGTGGACCAGAGGCCCATTTTATCTTGTCACAAACAATTGTTTTGGATTATCTCATGGCAGCTAAATTAGAAATTTACAATAAAGCAAAATTCAGTTCATCTCATAAGCTGAGTGGCTCAATTAAACAATAAATAAAAAACATTAGAGTACAAAATACATGCAGCTGTCCTAATGTCAAATTTCCAATTCAATCATTAAGTATTGCCCACATAGATGATTTTTGCTGCCGTTTTAAGATGTTACAGCTAGACATAGAATATTCTGGAAAGTTTGGAGGTTCTTTCTGGGTAAGAGCAGGAGCTTCAATGAAAGTAATTCATACTTAGTAATTGGGGGACACCTCTATACAATTTTCCATGAGAGGGTTCACTGAAGTTCACTGCAAAAACATGCAGGAATGACTGAGCAAACAGTTATAGCTTCAAGTGTCTAAAGATACCTTAGTGAGCATTTACTAACAAAAACAAATTTGTAACAATGCCTGTGCTGGAACCCTACTCACATCTTTTAACATGACCAACTAAGCTATTAGAAATGACTGCCACTTTACATATCTAATTAGTACACATTAATAGTTCTAGTTAGCTTAGTAGTGAGTTAACATACAAAACTCTGAAGATTAGTTATTATCAAGAGCTTCATTCAGCTGCAACCTTAAACGCAACTCAGTAGAAGAACATTCACAATGGAACACCAAAAAAACAAGTAAATCTATCTCTATCTGCTCTATACACAGGAGTTTATGTCTTTGACAGTCATGATAACAACCTACTCCTTACTTTGTCATGCACCTTACATCCGAAAACCATATATAAAGTGTACTGGGATTTCAGATCCTCACTGATATATAATGATATATCAGTGATATGATATAATGATATCACTAATGATGATGATATATGATATAAATATGCAAAAGCTTCATTCATCTCATTCTTATGAAACACCACTTTCTTGTAACATCCAGAAAACCACAGAAGTTAACCCTTCTTTTCTCATCCAACTTAAACCCATTGAAGTCCAGCCTTTTAAAATCTGGACCTTGACATGCTTTTCTCAGTTAGGAATATGCACAATTACTTCACTGGGCTTCAAGATTAAGAGCCAGAATTAAAAGATATGGCAGCAGTTTTCAATGCTGAATGAAATTAAAACACTTATTTATAATATAGTCATGCATTTTAAGGTCCTTCCCCCACACGGTCACAGCTTTTTTCAGCTGACAGACCACCAACAGAGAGCCAGGTGTCAGGGCTACTCACTCTTGAGTTTAAGTAGTCATTCTGCTCAATGTGAATTATGTAAATCAGACAAATCTAACTACAGGAGAGAGAGGCTTTGAGAAATCCACAAGAAACCAATTCTCAGTCTATTCTTGGCATAAGGACTATCAACTATCTTATCAACTATCTTAAAAATAAACCAATGATTCGTAATTAATTGGTCTATACACTACAAAAAGTCCACCCAGCTAAGCCATCAATGATCAAAACACTGTTACTAAAATCTTGCCTGGACAGGAAAGCTACTAATGTTTACACACCAAATTAAGTAATACTTTGCAACTTTCAGCTAACTTACATGCTTGATAGCAGAAGGAATAATCTTTCACAGTATAGATACTGAGATTTATAAAAACCAAAATCAATTTGTATAGTTCACCACCCAAGAAAACCCAAACCTGAAGGCACGTACTTATTTTACCAGGAACAAATTTTGCTTAGAATACAGTACGTTTCTGAAAGTGTATATACCTTTTCAAATACACAAATAAATGTTGCAACTAGGTTTTTAGTAAATGCAGTGAGATACTCTCTTCCCACATTCTTGACAATGGAATCCATTAGGTACATAACGGGTAGCTTCTCTGATGCAGGCGCCTGGAGTAATAAGAAGAAACTGAGAAGTTTAGTACAACAAAAACATACTTTAACCTTTTCAAATAAAGGGATTACCAATCCCAGAAATACAGACCTCTCTTTTTGGTTGCCACTATAAATACCAAGGGATTTGGCTTAGGATTTTTATTTACACAAAAACTTAATCTGAAAAATGGACACTCAGTTCGAAGTATAATGCAGCGGGTCTATCACAAAA
>WEKY01027058.1:177275-194356 GCA_013390045.1 Picathartes gymnocephalus | reverse complement strand
TTTTTTTTTTTTTTTTTTTTGAGAAGAGCAACCCCAGCAAGCCTCTCTGTCAACTGTTTTTCAGAAAGATAATGGGAAAGACTCCTGGTTTAACTAAACCTGCTCCTATCACATGGCAGCACACTCCCCCAGCTCTCCCTCGTGCAGTACAGCCACCAAGGAGGCAGCTGGCTTTCTCACTGATAGAGCACGCAGTCACGTAACACCATGGAATTAACCTGGAAAGGACTCCCTGGTGTTTCAGATCTGCCTGGCTCTCCCTGCCCACAAGCAGCCATCGGCACAGATAGCACTGGGTACCCATAGCAGTGGGGAACTCACAATCTTGAGGCTCTATTTATGCAGGGCACTGCAAGTGCTTGTTAAAACTTGGCGTTAAAATGAAATGCTTCTTCTACACACAAATTCAAGAGGATTCCCTCTGTCGTAAAGTTGTAAACCCTTGTCACTCTGGCTTCTTCTGTCCGTGCAAACTATCTGTCCAGTATTTAATCCATCCCCTTCTCAACCACACTTCTGCTCTTCAGTTCTGCGAGTTCAACTCTTCCTTCTTCTACAACAACAACAACATCCCCCTTTACAACTATTTTCAATTAATGTGGGATGAATGTCAACGAATACAGGGCAGATGTCAACGAATATGGGATAAATGTCAATGAATATTGGATAGATAGAGTCTGCAGCAGTGTTTGGGTGAGCCAAGGTCTCATCCATCTTTAGCAAGAAGAATTTGCCCAAGAATTGTGAGTAAATTCCATGTAGTTAAGTAGCATTTGGGTTGGTTTATTGCTTAATGTGGCTGCAGCTAGCCAAGTCTCTGCTTAAGTCATGGACTGACTTTTTTTTTGTGTGTGTTACAGTGTGGTCTGATTATAAGTCCTTTAACACTTGTGTGTGCTGGTTTTGGCAGGGGAAGAATTGATTTTTTTCACAGTGGCTGGTATGGGGCTGTGTGGAATTTTGGATTTGTGCTGGAAACACTGCTAATAACATGGGGTTGGTTTCATTATCCCTGAGCAGCACTTACACAGAATCAAGGCCTTTTCTGCTCCTCACCCCACCCCATCCCACCAGCGAGGGGACTGGGGGTGCACAGTGACAGGACACAGTCAGGACAGTTGACCCCAACTGTCCCAAGGGATATTCCAGGCCATAAGGTGCTATGCTAAGCATATGGAGCTGGGAGAAGAAGGATGGAAGTGGAGTGTTTGGAGTAATGACATTTGTCTTCCCAAATCACCATTACCTGTTGTCATGGGCTGAAAAGTGATTTTTTTACCTGTAAGGAACTTGACAGCTTCCTTCAGGCCTGGAAGAACCAATTAGCTGGCTAGTTCTAAGATGGACACTCTGTTTAGCCACTTAAGAAGCTGAGTACGTCTCTGTGATTCACATTTAAGAAAGGAGAAGCCCTGGAATCTCTCTCTTGCTTCCGGCTTCTGATCAGGTCACAGGGGGCCCACGTGGCCCGGCGGGGCCGGCCAGGCCTGGGCTGGGGCCAGGCCCTCTCAGTCGGGCTCTGCCAGCTCCACGGGGCTGGGCTGGGCCAGGCAAGGCAAGGCTCACTTGGCTGGGCTGGGAGCAGCTGAGATCCTGCTGCAGCTGAATCCTGATCTGGCTGCTAATATCCTGGCCGTTCCTGCTTCCCCTCTCCCTGGGAAAAGTCTGCAGCAGCTTCGGCTGCTGCCCAGCAGAGATCATGTGACCAACAGCAGAGCCCAGGAGAGATACTAACTCTTTCAGTACACAGATGAAACTTACAGACATCAATCCTTTCTGGAGGAAGAGAAAGGGTGAGGACATGTGAGGAAACCAACATGGAGGCCCCGAGGTCAGTGAAGAAGGAGCTGAAGCCCAGAGGGAGGAGAAAGAGGAGATGCTTTAAGCTGAAATTCTTTTGTAAGGCCATGGTGATGGACTATGATATATCAGACTATTCCTTGTAACTCATGAGTGCCATTGGGAGTATGCAGCATTCTAACTGCAGCTTGAGCAAAGGTACCCGTGCTGAAGCAAGCAGATGTTGAAGTAGCTGTGGTCTAATGAGAAACTTGAACAGAGAGAGATGAGGAACCATGCCACAGAGATGAGAACAATAAGAACCCTTCCCCTAGGGATAGAAGAAGAGAACCCTTGCTCCAGGGATAGGAGAAACCTTGCTTCCAGAGAGAGAGAAGAGAAGACACTTTGCTTTTTTACCAGAACAGCTCATCCTTAAAATCCCATGAGACAGAAATGAGCCCTCGAAAGCAGTTGCAGGAAGAACTGTGTGTCGAGGGAAGGGACTTTCACACTGTGAACAGATTCCCTTTTCTAGGCTGCTGATTCGCTGTGATATTGGAGCCACAAGAGAACTGTATTCTTGTGGAAAAGTCTCCATGGCATGGCAGGAGAGACTCCTCTCCCTATGTGAACTAAAGAAAGATTATTTTAGAGGTGGTAAACTGACTGAAAGTCCCAGGTTTTGTTTCTTTGCATTGTTGATGGGAAAGAGAAGATGAGGTGGAGGGAGGAGAAGTGTCTGAACGTTGATTCTAGTTTTTATTATTTTCCTTTTAGTTCTGTTAATAAAACTGTCTTTATACCTTTTAAGGTTTTGAGCCTGCTTTGCATATCTCCTAATCCTTATCTCACAGCAGAAAATAAGTAAATAAGTTTAGTGGGTGCACTGGTGTTAGGCCAGAATGCTCAACCCACTACACTGAATTTGTGCCCTGTGTGAAGAGGCAAACTGAAACCACTACACCTGTAATGGACCCCTGATGTCTCGGGGATGGCTGAACACCTGCCTGCCCATGGGAAGTGGGGAATGAATTCCTTGTTTTGCATTGCTTGTGTACGCAGCTTTTGCTTCACCTGTTAAAATGTCTGTATCCCGACCCACAAGATTTCTCACTTTTACCCTTGTGATTCTCTCCCCCATCCCATTCGGGCAGGAGCTTGAGTGAGGGGCTGCGCAGGGCTTAGTTGCCATCTGGGTTAAACCACAGCAACATCATGTGTCTTCAGTGGTCACCTGCATCTGCTGGAGGTTGTAGGTGCCAGATCATTGTGCTGGGAGCTGCCACCTGAATTACAGCTCCTCCTGCCTCCCCTGTACTTCTCATCACAGCTGTTTCTGGCTCTGGGATATTCTTGGGTGGGGGGTGGGTTGAGGCTTCTGTGCATTGCACCAGTTTACTAAATGTTTGAAGTTGGTGTGGGAGAATGCATCTGATTTTCCTAGGTCTCTTTTTAGATACATTCCTAGTCTACCAACTCTGTGGAATAAAGAGATTGGAAAGCTATAGACTTCTGGTTGTGCTTTCCAAACAGCGAGAGCACACAGATCCACATGAGAGTAAAGACCTAATCCAGTCATATTCATGCAACTGATATTTCTGCCAGAGACAACAGTTTCAAAGTATGACAGCTGATGGAAGGTGTGTTGTGATTCATTCTACTTCACAGCTCCTGTTGGGAAAACCAAGTGCTCACCAGCTCCTAGTCAGCCTATCTATGTGTCCAGTTGTTCGTGGCTTAGTGTCTTTGTGCTGGTCCTCACTGAGTTGCAGTTCTGAAAACGTTGCTCTGGTTGTCAAGTTTGTTTTGAATTTGAATCTCATCCTTCATTGTAACTGTGGCCTTCCCAGCTTTGCACTATCAGTAAACTTCAGACGTGTATTTTCTATTCCGTCATCTGCATTGTTAGTGAAACATTGAAAAAAAACTTGGATAGACCCCTGTAGCCACCTTTCTGTGCTGAAACTATATGCAACCAGATTTGTGTTGGCCCTGTACAGGTTTCAGCTAGTTTGTTTATGAACAAGCACCATGACAAAAGTCTCACTGAAGTCCACGTATCTGATGATATCTACAGCTTTTTGCTTATTTATGAGTCTTGTTAGTCTATCATAGAAAGAAATTTGATTGCAATGTCTACTAGATATAATTTATACCTGATGAATCCATCGTAGCTGCTACTCCTCTCCTTGGTATTTTCCAAATGCTTACAAATAACTCTTTATCTACTCCAAATTGAAGGAACTGGAGGTGGCTGGTATTTAATTTGCTAGTTTCAAGGACCAAACCTATCAGATCCTACTTCTTATTGGTGGTATTGAAGTTACACACCTTACAGTAACCCACTAGAAATTGGAATTGATTTATATAATGAATTTATAGCCTGTACCACTCCATGCTCACAGTGAGTGAGGACTTGACTAACAGAGGAGTATCTGATCTTTGCACTAACACTGTAAAAATCAATTGGGAATAAAAAAGACAGTGTAAACATCAAGCTCTGAAGAGGCAGAGCTATTCCCTTATGTCTTTATGGAAGGAGACCTGAAATGGATGCCTGCAGGTGCACATCACTCTGCTCTGTCAGTGAATCACTGATAAATATTTTCTGAATACAGTTACACAACCAGTTTTGCACCCCTTCAGAAGTTGTAGCTGCTTTGCTTATGGGACTGTTACGTGAGGCAAAAGCCCTACTCAAGTGGACATTTTCAGTGCTTTTTTCCTCTCCAAGAATCTGTTTACCCATGCAAGGTTTGCTATTGGTTTCATAAGATTTTCAGATAAATCAATGTTGCCAATTACTAATGTCTTTTTTATCTATTGTGAAAAAAAAAAAAAGAAATTGAATAGTTGGTAAAGATTTGCAAGATATTTTTAAAAAAGTATATTTGTGGGGGTTTTGTTTGGTTGGTGTTTTCTAATAAAAGCAAAGCTCCCATTTCTCTTCTAACAAAAGAACCCTGTCCATCAGAAAACGCTCAGTTTGGCAGCGAGGTGCAAAGTAGTTTTCCCAAAATCAATAGATAAGGTAGGTGGTGTCTTTCTTTTTAGTTCTTCGCTTAGATTAGAAGGAAGCACCTTCTAATTTAATTGAATTTTATACTGCTCCCCGGGGCATTTTTCTGGGAAGAACTGTTTTGATTCTAGGCTAAAAATCTCCTCCCATTTGCCTGAAGGTGTCCATTTTTGGGGTTCAGCTTACACTACTAGCCCAACGATAGCTTTGTATAGTGCTGAAAAATCTTTTTGTGTGTATTGTACTGCAGAAGGCTTCCAGCATTTCCCTTGAGAAGAGCAAATCCGGTCTCGGGATGGGATTTTAACTCTTACTTAACACAGCTGTGGTTCCAGCAACATTAACACTCACCGAACCTTGAGTAGGAGGCAAAACAGGCACCCTCCCTCTCTTTTCCCACTCCCATGCAAGTTGGCTTGCAATGTTATGCCTCCCCCTACTAACACATCTTTTCCCTCTCTAATTTTCCGCCTGGACAAGAAAACCCATACATGGATTGGAAAACAAATTATTCTTGCAGTGCTCCCCAGCTCGTGTGTTCATTAAAATACAACTGTTGCTAGCTTAACTGCAGAAACACTTGCTAGAAACCCTTCTCTCGTTATCCCACCCTGAACAACCCCTGAAAAATATGAAACCACAGTGGGCTGGACTCCGCTGCCGCGGTAACCACATAGAGGGTGGGGAGGGGGCTGCAGCATTTATCAGCACATTATCTCTTGTTATCCAAAAAGGGCTCTTCCCCGATTCTTCAAACAGGATTTTCCTGTTACTGTGTGTGGGCTGGGAGGTTTAACTACACTCTGACTCTTCCTATCCTATGTGTGCCGCTGTCTCCCAGAAATCCTTATGGAAATCTTTATGCAAGGAGGCATAAACCTTCTTGGGAGAGTGGTCTCAGTGCTCAACAAACCCAATCCTTCTAGGGGACAGCTGTCATCATCACAATACAGCCAAGCGAGCAACCGCCCCCCTCAACCCTTTACATTAAGGAACAGTTTTTGACTTAAGCCTATTTTGTATCTTGTAAGAAGATTAGAAGAATTAAAGAGAAACCAAGTGACCTGTTCAGTCCATTTAATATTAAGCATATGACACATAGCTTCATCTTGTACAGGGTCAGAATAAACAGAAGGACATAATGACTATATGCATTTATGCTGCTCTTGAGGACTTCTAAGCTGGAATACCCTGCCTGCATCCATCTCCAGAGGATCCCCAGGGCATTGTAGTTGCATACAGATGCTACCAGCCACAGTTCTTGGAAAGAACATCCTATTTTGATTATAGCAGGGTAATCATGTCAGTATACAGAAAAGGAAAGCTCCCTTGGCTGTGCTGCAAAGGTTGAGGAGGTGGGACGTGGCTTGTGGTGGGTGGGATTGGGCTAAAGTCACAGCACCCTTGCAGACCCTACCCAAGGGGTCCCACACAAGGTCCATGTGAATCAGCACTTCTTTCACCAAAGGTGTGAGTAGACCCTGCCCATCAGTCACCTCAGTGCAATGGTGGCACATTGGTGTGGGGGACATGGAGGGGACAGAAGTTATGGCCTTGAAGGAGGGGCCCTACAGCAGATCTGTGCCTGCCAGCCCATTCCCCAAGACTGCAAGACAAAATTATATGAGCACAATGACTTCTTCCCATACGGGCCGTGCCTAAAGCCCTTGCCCGTCCCTCAGTAAATGCCAAACAAAGTGCAGTTGTTTTGAGGACTCCATAGACTCTACAGTAAAAAAATTCACTGGCTGACTTAAATGGAATTATTACAGAAGTACTTACAATGTAAGTCTTCACAACCACCGTAACAGTCCCAGGCTAATTCCCAACTCCTTTTATAATCTGTTTGCCTGAGTTGCTAGCAGGAAAAAACTCCAGCTACAGTTTATTTGCATGGAACATACAGCTGCCAATACCCCTGTTTATTTACAGCACTGTGTTTGTTCAAAATGTATATACAGTAAATATTGTCAGTCATAAACAATCCATAATGAACTAACAAACTGTTGTCTTTAAACTGGGAGCAGCTGGTGTATTGGGATATACCGTGAGAATCAGCATTTGGAGATGCGCCAAGCAAGATAGAATTGGGACAGGTTACTGGCCTAGTCACAGCCATTATTGCTTTGTATTGGGTTTATATGTGACAATACTGTGTTTGGGTATCTTAGCATATTTTTAAACATATGTAGACAAAGGTAAAAGCTATGTGTTTCTGTGTCTAATTAACCACTTCAGTGCTGTGAGACACAGTCTAGCCCCATAATAACTCTAAACTACAATAATCCATAAATGTATTTACTTCACATTTGATATGAGTTAGGCTGAAATTTCAGTGAAGTCAATACATTTGCAGATTTTAATTATCCAGTCACCAAGTAAATACAGCAAATAAGCAGAATAGATACATACAGATGAGCTGGTGATTTACAGCGGCACTCATTAGCAAGCAGACACATTATTAGGTTGCTCAAAAAAAGTCTTCTTGGATTTTCTCTATCTGCATTTTCTTCCTGGCTTCTCTTTCTGCCCTTTCCCCCTTGCTGCTTCCATCAGGAATAAGGAAGTATAAAGGTACCTATTTATTTCACTCACAAAATGTAAAACACTGCAAAGTGTACACACCAGCTCATAAATAGGTAGAAGAGTTGCAAATCTGCTTTGTTCAAGCTCTGCATCTGTTATAAAGGGCCCCATGGTGCAAAGTGTGCAAAGGCACAAGCATTTAAAAGGGCAAAACTCCAACTGATTAATACGGTCCAACAGGGTAGCTCTGCTGAGGTGCTTTATGAGTCCTTCTCTTTTGCCTTGCCCTTTTATTGCTCTTTATTTCTGTACTCACCTTCTGTACATGCGAATTATCAGAAGAACAACTTGATGCTTCCAGGCCAAAGTTTAGCAATGGTTTTACATTCAAATCTTTACGTTTTGCAATTTGCTCTTGTCCTGTAAGCATGCAAATCTACTAAGTGCAAATCCACTAAGCACAAGGCAGAGGAGCAGCGTCTCTGGCAATTAATTAAGGAATTCACATTATAATCCTGCAAGACACCTTAAAGCAGGCACCTCCTCATTTTGGAGGGAATAAACATGTATAATTATATTAGCACTCTGGTGGAGTCAGCAGATCTTTGAGGCAGACCTACCTCCAGTTTTCCCTTGAAACAAACATCCCAAACCACAAAGCTCTTAACTTCAGAAATCAGATTTTGTTAAACATAAAGGAATACTTAAAAAAACAAGCAAACAAACAAAAAACAACAACAATAGAGAACTCTTCAAGTTAGACAGAACAGAAATGGAAGGTTTCTAAATTAACTCCTTGTTAATTTAGGTTCTTTCTTCCAAACACTTCTTTCTGTCCATCCTATCCTTAAGTGGTCCTCTCAACTTGTCATGCTTAACTGCACCAAAGAAAAGCATCTTGTCCCATTTCCAGAGTTCCAACCACAGCTGCAGCATCCAAGACAGAGGCAGCATCTTCCCTGGTGCCAAAACAACAGCCTGTATGTTTTATTACATACCAGGGAATCTGGTTCCCTGGTTGCGTTCCAGGGAACACAATAGATGGTGAACACGAAGAGAGCAAGTACTCTCCCTGCAAGCTGCAGGAGGCCCGATGGCTGTGGCTGCATTGCCCTGCAGCAGTCGGTTTAGGTGCTCTGTAACTGCCTGCTTTGTCCTGTTCCAAGTCAGCTGTGTGTCCAGGTAGGTGTTCATTAGAGACGAAGACAGTTGGCAATTATGTGTCTTGTGTTGACTTACGTGGGTAAGTGAAGGCACATGAGCAAATCCAGAGTGCACCAGCACGTTTGTACTCTATATAATATAAACAACTACATCATTGTCAGTATTGCGAGATAGGTATCTCTTGTGGCCACTTTATTGGGGATGTAGAGCCTATGTAATGGAAGGGATGTAGGTAGTCACTGTAGAGATGGCTGCAAGAGTCTGGTGGTTTCACCCCAGAGCTGTATGCCCTCACAGACTGTGAGGCTGATGAAGTAAACACATCTCATGTCCCATGTATGCATGAATCTCACAAAGCACATTTACCTAACTTACTTAAAATTTCAACAGACTGATGAAAAACAAAGCAATGATCTATATTTTAGATGATTTAGGCTATGTTTTCAGTTAAGTCAATAAAATAGCAGATCCAAATTATCCAGTCACCAAGTTACCACAGCAGATAACCAGGCCATATAATGAAAAAAGTAAATTTTTTAAGCTTATTTTTGAATATAATGAAAAAAGTAATTTTTTAAGCTTATATTTGAATATAATGAAGGTCTAGTTTTCTTTTAACCAGAAACCCCCAGGTGCTATTTAGCTAATATTTTATTGACACAGTTAACATGTCACTGAAGGATCCTGTCATTACTGGGCATCAGTGTCTGTGGAATATTAAGGGTATAGTTTGGTCTTTGGCCAGTTAAATGATCCAAGCAGACAAGAACTGTACCCGAGCTCAGTTCAACAAGTGCAGTTATACAAATGCTTGTGACACATCCTTAAATCTCCCTGCTTTTACATGTTAGCAGTTTCACATTGTTTTTGCCATCTCTATGCAGTTACAGAGTATTTTGAAGATTTAGCATGTAGACAGATGATGGTTGAATCATCTCCAACAGCAGTTTTCACGTAGCACTGGCTTTTTCAGTGAGAAGAACATACCAATGGCAGTTGTTTTCCTTTTTTAGCAGGAGGGTGAACTGTGTAAGAGACACAGTTCACCCTCTTCCTCTCTGACCATGGCTTAATGACACAATAAATCCAATGTTAGGGCCCTTGGCATTGGACCAGATATACCATAACCTGCTCCCCACGGTGCAGATCAAGTTTTCACTCAAGCTCGCAATTAAAATTTCTTTAAAATTTTGCTGATTTCTTACTGACACACTTAATATGATTACAATTACTGCTCTCTCTGTGCCACTGTCACTTTATGTCAGATTAGATATCAGCTATCAGCTGTTACAAAACTCATATGAACTCCATACCACAGATACTTAATTCAATGGCAAGGTGGTCATGTGCCCACACTGAACTGGAACCAAACCCATATGCTTGGAGATCCATTACTGCACACATCCAGTAATAAAAACAAGGCAAAGAGCCTCACACGTGCACTGCACAACACTAAAATTAAGACATGCTTTCACTGAGAAAAAGTTAAAACATGAGTGGTTCAAGCAGCTGTTTAGTTCCTTAGGATCTCTCTCCTTAATGTCACTCTGGGATTTTACCAAATTAGGTGTTCCTACATAGGGGTGCAAGGCAGAGTGCGTAAGGGTCATGGTTGAGAAAACAGCCCTGGCTCCTGGCTCAAACTGCAAATGCAGGACCTCCATCATTATCGATTTTGTTTTACAAAAATAATTAAGATTTCCTCAGCACAGTATATCCTTATATTCCTGTTTTTCTTGTCAATCACTGTCATGCTCTCAGCTTTTTTAAAACACTCCAGATTCTTCCTGTGGAGGAAAAGAAGTAGTAATAAGAGCTCACAGTTCAACTTGTTAACTTTTGGCCTAAAAAACACAAGGCTGTTCGGCATTTTGTAAGAGGACATTCCACTCATAGCTAAATAGTTTTCTTGTACCAGTTGTCAAGGAAATTTTAAAAAGCTTCCCTTAGTCTCCTCTATGTGTGAGTGAATATTGAGGCTTGGGAAAACATGGTGTGCTGTTGGTTTTGGTTGCAGAGCTTCAGGGAAGGGTGAGGAGAAGAATGGAGAGAGAAGTGGCATCATCGCTGTTTTAAATTAGCTTGAACTTCTGGCTAGTTGTGTTTAGTTACATTTCTGAAAGATAGAACTGCTGTGGGCACTGCCTCACATTTTCTGCTGCTTGAAGTTTGATCTTTCAGTATTAAAAAGTGGCATTTTTCAACCACCCAAGTTTTGCACTATTGATTTCCTCTGGAGATTGACACGTCTGCCCCACATCATCCATGACCAGACCTGTACTCTTGTACCTATATGTACTTCTTTCCTTTCTCATAGAAGCTGCAGCATGTGTTGATTCAATAGAAAAACAGACCTTGTAATAACAGCAAAGACTTCTAATCCTTACAGGCTCAGCTTGTTTCAATGCTCGCCTTAGCTCAACTCAAGAGAATGACTGGAGTTGCAATAGCACGTGCAAGGTTGTTCTTTAATAAAACTCCTTCCCTTTGCTTCTCAGAAGATGAAGCATCTCCATAGCACTGCTGCAAGACGTGCAGGAAAGAGTAGAGCTTGTTTTTCTGATAGGAAACTGCTTTTTGAAAGAGAAGTAGACCCTCCTCTGAGCATGCGTTCTCTTCAGACAATGTCACAACTTCCCTGTTTCTAAAGCCCGTCCTGTCAATTCCTTCCTTGTTGATTTTGGCAGAAAGTTCAGACAAATCAATTAACTGGTGACAAATCTCTGCTCTAAGAAAGTAAGATCCCACTGGAAAAACCAAGAATAGCCACTAAATTGTTCCACAAGAAAATGCATCATGTTGCATGTGTATTTAACTTGTCAAAGACTTTGCAAAATTCTGTGCCTTGGTGAAGCAACTGTCAGCTGTCAATATCTAAAGGCATTGCATTTCAAACCTGGAAAACTGTTGGCTCTTTTACCCCACTGATATAATCTGGTTTGTTCCACCTCCTTTCCTCCTTCTTTGTAGAATAATAGCTAAAATGAGCTGCTTCTAGGAAGGCACAATGGCTGTAAACTGGCACATACATTATGCGTGAGTTCACACCGGGTCCAGCAATGGGCAGGACCAATAAGTGACTAGTGACACTGTCCCAGAGATGAAGAGGAATGTCTCTCTGGCAGAAAGGAATTAATAATAATAACATAGGCCTGCAATCTCCAGCTATTTGGCAGCATACCCAGCAGTCTGCACAGCCACTAGAAATGCAGCTCTTCAGCCAAGGTGTTATGTCAGAGTTAGACTAAACTTAGTCACTGTAAGTTAGGGCCACGCAACCTGCTCTACCTAAGCCTTTGCTATATTCTGTAGGGAAAGGATAAAATACCCAAAGAAATACCTCACGAAAGATTTTGTGTTATGTAACAAAGTAACACTTCAAAAGAATGACTCCACAACAGTACTGGAAACCGAAATCGCCAAAATATCATGTTTCAATTGTGGAAGGCCTGGACATCCAATGAAAAACTGTCCAAAACCCAAACAGGCAATAAACTGCTGCCCTAGATGCAGAAAAGGAAGACATTACGCAAGTCAATGCCATTCCAAAACTGATGTAGATGGAAACCCATTACCGTTGGGAAACTCAAGAAAGAGAACACACCACCGCGTGGAGACACAAGTAGTAGGGGCTCAACATAAACTAGAGTGTTCATTACACCTTTAGCATACCTTACTCCCCTACAGATTAAGCAATCATTGAAAGAATACATCATACTCTGAAATCCCTCCTGAATAAACAAAAAAGGAGGGGAGTAGGAGGCTGATGCCTCAAATGCACTTGAATGAAGTCTTATATGTTTTAAATTTCTTAAATAGCTCCTTTACGGAACCAAATCCATCAATTATCAGGCATTTTCTCAATGACACACAGACATATGAGAAAATCTTTTAGTTTTGATCAGAAATCCAGAAACGGAACAAATTAAAAGTCCATTTTCACTACTAACCTAGGGCAAAGGGTGTGCTTGTGTTTCCACAGGTTTGGGACCAAAGTGGATTCCAGCGAAAAATGTGAAACCATACCATGGGAAAAAACACGCTAACAACCCCAAGAGCAGAGAAACGAGCACGCAGATGTGAACCACGCAGAGAGTGCAGCTGATGACAAATGTCCTTTGCCTCCCATTCCAGAACTGCGAACTTTGGGTTTTGTATCAGGGAGTGTAAAAAAAAGGGGGCGTGGCTAGGGGATTGGTGGGCGTGAAGTTTTCCGGGTCTCCTAGGAGGTTAGGGGAGAATAGGGCAAGGCTGGCAAGTAGGAGGAATATTAGTGCGAATCCTAGGATGTCTTTTGTAGTGTAGTAGATGTGGAACGGGATTTTGTCGCAGTCTGAAGGGATTCCTAGGGGATTGTTTGATCCTGTTTCGTGGAGGAAGGTGAGATGTACTAGGGTTAAGCCTGTGATGACGAGTGGAAGTAGGAAGTGGAGGGTGAAGAATCGGGTTAGTGTGGGGTTGTCAACTGAGAAGCCACCTCAGGCTCATTCTACTAATGTTTGACCGATGTAGGGGATGGCTGAGAATAGGTTTGTGATTACTGTAGCCCCTCAGAATGATATTTGGCCTCAGGGCAGCCTACGAAGGCAGTTGCTATTAGGGCTAGGAGGAGAATTCCGATGTTTCAGGTTTCTTTATTTAGGTATGAGCCGTAGTAGATGCCTCGGCCGATGTGGAAGTAGATGCAGATGAAAAAGAGGGAAGCTCCGTTTGCATGGAGATTTCGGATTAGTCAGCCAAATTGTATGTCATGGCAGATGTGGGCGACAGAGGCAAAGGCTAGGGAGGTGTCTGCCGTGTAATGTATGGCTACTAGTAGTCCTGTGATGATTTGTGTGACTAGGCAGATCCCTAGGAGGGAGCCAAAGTTTCATCAAATTGAAATGTTTGATGGTGTGGGAAGGCACCTACTCCATTTCATCCCTTGAAGGGTCAGATGTCATATTGCTGAGATTTCACTGGCATTAGGACCTCTCTCCAAAAGGCAGTGAAATACAATCTGGTGGAGCATTACAGTATGTACTTTCCATCTGAATCGAGAACTTCTTGGACCCCTAAACTCATTACTCTGTGGGAGGACAGTTAGGTACATACAGTAAATGCAAGTAATTAATCCCCCAAATCAAGAATTCATTAATTTAAACCTAACTACACACAGGTAATTTTTCAGTAACTTATAATTCAAATCAGCAGTGGTGTGGATCAAACCTTTTCCCTAGGAAAAAGCAGCAATTTATCCAAAACTGGTAAAACTGGGACTAGTTCAAGTGAAAACAGTTGTCCGGTATCATCAATCCAAATCTCAGGGGACAGGTCGCAAACAACAAAGAGCTTGTACAGGGAAGGCTCAAGGGTTAGAGATGACTCAATATTTCACTGCATCACTGCAAACAGGAAGAGGCTATTTCATAAGTCATGGGTCATTTCCATAACTTGAAAGCCTATCTGTATACAAACAGGTCATTACAGCAAGGAATCACACACAGGATTTTCCATCTTATTAACCTCAAGCAGAACACAAGTGCTGGGCACGTTTAAATCCTCCAGAAAGCTCTATATAGTCTGGTGTAGACTGGAAATTTCCATAAGAATCACAGCGTATGCTGGAATCACGAATACAATACCTTGTGTCTGCAATAACCTTCTCTTATGCTCCTAACCCATTCCCTCTAATCCTTTAATCATTGTTGTGGCATGTCTCTGTGTTTACATACATCAGACACCTTGCACCATGGACACGGTTTTGGAAACAGGTTCAAAAGGCTTGATACCTGCCAATGAGGAGGGAGTGAATCCTATTCATGTTTGGTATTGCCTGTCTTTTGTGGAAAAGAAAGTCATCTGCTGTTTGTAGTCTTTGTGAGGATGCCTCCTCAATTTTTTGCTTGAGTTGGTCCCTAAGTTGCTCTATTTCTGTAAACAGAGAGGAATTTTACCTAGTCTAGTACTAAGGCTGCATCTGAGCTATACTTCTGCAATAGCTCAAAATTGCTGGTACTCAGGTGCTTGAGTTTTTTAATAAAGAACTTTAGATAGGAATTCCATTTTGAAAATCATTTCTCAGTGTTAAATAAACTGAAATCAAGAACAGAAATATTTGAATTTTTGTTCAAACCTTTCAAAACGACTTAAAGATATATAGGAAAATTCTGAACACAACATCTAATTCAGAATATAAATCACCATATATTAGAACATGAAACATTTTTCATCATCATTTACTACTACCTTTTATTTTGTAAAGCTTCTCAACAGGTCTCCAGTCAACAATGGCCTGAACTACTTATCCACACACACGGTCCCATGTGGAATTCCACTGATTTCAGAAAAGGTAATGACTGTCTACTAATTACATGGCCTTAACTGTTACACTTTATTCACTTAGATGTGAAATCAGATCCACAAAATCTATTAAGTGTGTGCAGATGTTCAAAGATGAGTCAGAGTATTACCCAATGTTAGCAGGAGCAGCCTGCAAGCACAGTGGCTGAGCTGTATCTCAGCTAGATGTGGAGGTCAGATATCTGACTTTGAGCTAGTCTAACCCCTGCTTCCTCTGTGGTCAACAGAAAGGAACTAACATCTCAAGAGACAAATTAGTCTCCCTGCAACACAGACACAAGCATCGAGCCTATTCCTACATAAGCTGGTCACATAATTAACTATCTAGTTATTAACTGCTGCAGATAGTGGGAGTCCCACCACATGAGAATAATTACACACACACAGATGCTGTTTGGACTCAGGCTCCTGCTAGCTTGTGCTCTCTAAACTGAGATTCTTGAATTAGGGTGAGAGGTGCTGAAATCAACCTTGGGATGTGTACAGTCCTGTCCACAGAGTGCAAGGAAAACCCAAGCATACACTGGGCACCTGTTAGGTGTCTGAAGTTCAGGGAGAGGATTTCCATTCACTACTACGGTCTTATGTTTCAATCCCTAATAAATGCTAGAGCACTCACAACTTATTATTTATTTCAAATACTTTGGTCCTAGGCAGAAGTAGGTCCCAATAAAAACCAACATTATTTCAAACCCATCTTCCTAAATTTAACTATATTTGGTTATTCTTACCTGGAAGAATGACAGAGGGAAAAAAAAATCCAAAAACAAAACAGTGAGGGAAAGCTGAAACAAAAATCTTTGCTAGACACTTCGTTCTTGTAATTACTAACTAAAGATTAAGTATTAGGCACTAAAGGAAGCACTAAAGCTGTCACGCTTAATATTCATGCTGTAGAGTGTTTAAACATAAAAGCAATACATAAACGGTCCTAGAGCCACCCTCTGCTGGTGGACACGCACCGGTACAGTGGGCCAGCAGCTAAGGCAGCTACAGCAGCCTCTCCAGTTTCAGAGCCAGCAGAGATCAGCGCCCCTGACGTGGCTTTGCAGCACCACGTAGTATTCGGCCACCCTGCAGACTTGAGCAGTGTGACCCGAGGGGAGCCGGGAGGGACCGAGGGAGGCCCTCTCTGTGCCCGTTCGCGTTACAGGGCGCCTCGCGTTCCGCAACGGGGAGCTCTGCCATTCCCTCCCTCTCCTTAGCACTGCATGCGGCCCAGGTTTCATCTTACAGCCCCGTCCCTAGGAGTCTGCCATGGGAGAAGATATGAACAGGATTTATGATGGCTAACACAAACCGTGCTCTCTTTGCTGCTCTGCAGGCAAAACAGGTGGGCTAGGAAACCACAAACCCTGCCCGAACAAACCCTGTTCTGACTTGTACGACCACCTGCATGCATTTATTTTATTTAAAATAAATTACAAATCTAATGTTTCTGTTTTGAAAATTAGGGCTTTTTATGACTTTTGCTGTTTTCTAAAGGAACAACACAGCCATCTCGTATCTTGGACTCAGAAATGTGAACATATCTGCTGATGTCAAAACCAGGCCATATCAAAATGTGTGAATAGTTAAAACTGTATCAAGAAGTTAAATTTATCTATGGATGGCTTCCAACATAATCTTTACTAAAGAGGGAGCAGTAGTTGACTATGATTATGAATGCATTAAAGCTAGGGGAATCCTACAGAGGTACTGCTAAGCCTTTTACTCTCCTTGTTAAAATGTGTCAGCAAGTTTTTCAAGGGGTAATAGCTTTCAGATAGAACACTGTACACATACGAAGGGCTGGGTTTGCTCAGCCTGCTGATGGGTTTTTGCACTATTGTATTTTAGCTGTGACAGGTTGGTTCCCAGCAATACTGTAGGTCCACATCTTCCCTGGGCATCTGCAAAACACCACTTCTGTATTGGAAGTATTTGAGGCAACTGGCTACAGAGATCTGTTTTTCTTCAGGTGTCATCAGTTTAGGAAATACAAGGTATTACTTTAAAATTTTAAAATGTAAGGGTTAAAAATATGAAACTCAGCACATGAAGAGCACTTTTTGTCTACTTTTAAAACATTATTCTTTCCCACCCAGACTCCAGGAGAGCTCTTTCCTCCATGCTTACTTTTTTCTTCTTGGGGGTTAGGTTTTCTTTTTTTTTTTCTTTCCTTTTGTATAGAATTTTTTTCCCATCGAGTTGTTAAGTACCGGATACTTAAGAAAAACAAAGAACTGTGGCCAAGCCCTGGAGGAGA